>VFFE01007062.1:1179476-1363922 GCA_008921705.1 Burhinus oedicnemus | reverse complement strand
GGCAGAGGGAAATGCTTTATGTCATTTTTTAGAGTGACCATGTGTTTATTCAGGTGGGTTCAACGGTGACATTTTGCCACGTCTTAGGTCTTGGGAGGAGATGTTTCTGTGCTGCTGCTTGCTCCTCTGGAGGGAGCTTTCTCATAGCCACTGAGTTCACTTAGGAATGTGTTTCTACAAAAACTTTGTTCATTTTTTTATTTTTTTTTAGTGCTGAAAATTGAAACCAAGAGTGAATTATGGACTAAGCAAAAATGACAGACCTGTCAGCCTACCAACAAACAGGGTTAAAGCATAAAGCACAGAAGAAACCGGGCGTTTTGACGAAAGTGCAGCTGAGAATTCCCTTTGTGTTTAGCACCGTCTGGGCTGACTGGAAGCACATAGTTTTGGGACAGCCAGGAAGGGCAGCTGGCAGAGTTTCAGTGCCGGGACACAGCAGCAAGAGCTCATGTTTGGGTTGAAGTCTTTCTTTGGTGTAGTTGTCTCTCCAGTTTCTTTCTGAAATGAAAGGGTACCTTTTATGGATGTAAACAGGAGAGTGCATATGCATACATGCTTGTGATTCTTGCTTATAGTTTTATACGTACGCTTCCATAAGCTATTTCAGATATGTAGTAGAACTCTATATTGCCTACACATCAATAAGCTGAATAGGTTGATACGGATCTTGGCTTACAAGAGAAAAGGTTTTAACATTTCACAAATACTTCAGAGTTTCACTTTCTCAGTCTTCCTAAATGTGTGTATGTATACTATATAGTTTATAAAAATATGTATATATAAAAAATAAAAAATAAAAATGCATGCAGACAGAGGGACATACGTATTTGGCGCATGCAGTTGTAAATGAGGAATACATACTTCACAAAGTATCTCTAACAGGGTTTAAAGTTAGTTTAAAAATGGGTACAGAAAATCACATAGTACATTAGGACACAATTACTGAACAAGTCCCTGCTCTAACTTCGTAACATGATCAGGAAGATATATTATTGTAATATTGTCTTCTGTGCTGCTAGGCAAATAAGCCTTAGATTAGCATCAGTAATTGCTGTGAGATTAATTCCATGCAGGAGCAATAGTATATTCTTGTGCCTTGTCAGCTTTATGAACAGGGGAGGGGGAAGGGAAAAAAAGTCTGCTTTTTGACTTACAATCGTCACCTATGCTATCTACCACAATAATAGACTTTTAAAATGAAAAAAAAAAAAAGAAAAGACCCTAGTGATGCAGCTCAGAGTAAAACTGAGAAGAATTATATCAGTTTTATTGTACTGTTGTATCTGCTGGGACTGTCATTTCAGTAGAAGTTCAGGAATATAGAGCCTGCAGGAAAGTTCATTGACAAAAACTGGGAAACTTTAAACTGTTTTTTTCCCATTAATCTTTTTTCCCCTCCTTCTTCCTCTCCCCGTCCCTGTTTAGGCTAATAATCTTCCAAAAGCTATTGCAGCAGCTCACACATTTCTTCTGAAGCATCCAGATGATGAAATGATGCAAAGAAATATGGCATACTATAAGAGCATACCTGATGCTGAAGAGCATATTAAAGACTTGGAGACGAAGCCTTATGAGGTATGCTTTTTATTCAGTCGGGTCTTTTGGAACTATTACTCCTCTTATTGTGTGAGATTCAAGAGTATCATTTGTTTACATGTTCTCAGTTCTTACTCTCCTTTCCCTCTTGCTGTCTTCCTCCATCGTCTCTGTTCTGCCTTGTTGAGGCATTCAGTAATTCTCACCTCTCATGCTTTTCACTGTTCCATAAGTCACAGTAAATCACAGACAGTGGCATACCTCAGAGCTACCACATGCAGATCGCTACTGGAGCTAAGCAGCTGCATAGAGTTATTCAAATGCATGAGTGCTGTAGTGGCACAGCTTAAAATAACTAGGATATTTGGGGTTAAGATTCCACTGAAAATCTCTATCAAAACCTGTGCTTTAGAATTGCACTGTTCCCTCTGTCCAGCAGGCTTTTCTGTTGATCTGAAATGGAATTACGTACTCTGATAAAATCCGTTAGTCATCTATATTTGTTGTCCTCACATTAATTGGATAACAGCTTATACAGTAATCCAGAAATGCAGAGACATCTTTTACTGTATTTGAATTTACACACAGCTTTCCACAGATCAGTTACTGCTGGTTTTCATTCCTGCCAATTTTTCAGAATCTCTTTGTCAGGGCTGTGAGAGCATACAACGGTGACAATTGGAGAACATCTATCTCGGACATGGAGCTGGCTCTTCCTGATTTCTTCAAAGCCTATGATGACTGTACAGCAGCCTGTGAAGGCTCCCGAGAGATCAAAGACTTTAAAGACTTCTATCTCTCCATCGCAGGTGAATGGTTAGGAAATAGTAAGGAAAAATGTCCCAAAAGTGCTTTTCAGTTTATCCGTAGGATTGGCTACCAAAGTCCTGTTCCTCAGTTTGCAGTGTGAAATGCACGTGGTGCCCCCTGCTCAGTTTGGGCTGAGTTTATTAGATTCACTGAAAACTGCTTGAATTATTCTGGTTTACTTTTTTTTTTTTTTTTTTTTTTTTTAATCTCTGTAACATAAATGAGGGCCGTCAGAAAATCAGAACAGAGAGTTCTTGCATTAACATGGAAATTTAAGTGTGTGTCAGAATAAGACAGATGCGTAAGTAGTAACTGCTCCATCCAGCTAGTAATAGTTATCCAGACATGTCTGTTGACCATCATTTCAATATCAGTTTGGCCACCTTTCAGGCTCAGTGGTTAGCCTGCCTTCAAAATCTGTTTTGGGGTTTGTATGTATCTGGTGATATTTATCTCCTTTCTCATAAATATGACAAGGTTCTGTTGCCTATTTTTTGTATTTCCTACAGCAGATTTTTACTAGCAGATTTCTTTTTTGTAAGTATGTAGCTTAAAAAAAATCTATTGCTTTGCAAAGGAAAAGGGACACCAACTTTTTTGGTTGTTGTCAAAATGGCAATGCATGTTTCCTGTGCTCTTTGGTAGTCAAAGAAACAAGTAATTTCTCCAGTGCTCTGGGCTCAGTGTTGTGACAATATTTGTGTGGAGAATGCCTGCATGTTTTCTCAACAAGATTAAAAACATGAAAAATGCAACAGAATTTCTAAGTTGCCAGAAGGAAAACCAGCTCAACTTTTTGTTCTAACGCCATCAGATGTGTTGGTGAGGGGAAACTTCTGTGAAATATGTTGATACCTAAATGTAAAGTACAAGAGCAGCTCCACAGTTTCTCACCGTGCGGAACTGGTATCTCCGAGTACAGCTGACATGGAGTAGCTATGGCAGGCTATTCTGCAAGCCATGCTTTACTCTTGGGCAAAGCAGGCAGGTGCCTAGGACAGCAGATAAGGAGTGGAGGTCAAATCACAGGCAGTAAAGCTCTGACTCCAGTGGGTCAGAGCCCTGACATCAGTATAACCCCCAAGCCACTGTAAAGAGCACAATGTCCATGCTCAGCTGTGATTGGCACTTGCTGTCATCCTTCCTCTTCCTCCTTGGAAGGAAAGGACAATTCCCAGTGAGAAGGAAAGGTAGGAGTTACTGCGTGATGTCATCACAGCCATGTGCATGCATTTCAAATATTTTGTTCTTGAGATAAGAAAATTCATATTTACTTGCACTGCCTGGGCTGAATAGTGCTCTTGCTCCAGAGAGGTATATTCTGCCTCTGAGGTTGTTACTGCAGAAAGTAGATGTAGCAAACAATGTTAATCAGAAGCATTTGGTGATTGCACTAGGTATGTATTTATCCCTGAGCAATGAGCCAGCTGTCCTCATTGCATGGGATCACTTCTCTGAGGGACTTGTGTCTCTGACTTTAAATGTTGGCTGGAATTGAACGCTACTGTGTCTGGAGACTCCACTGCTCTTGTAAAAGACCTGTCTGGTAATTTCATTTGGCCAATCATTTTTAGTTAGCTTCAGTGTCCTTCATGAGAGGAGTTGTCAGAGATAAAAACGGGAAGAGGCCTTTGCTGCTGTTTTACCTTGGTCAGAGACTTGCTGCACAAGCTTGGATAACTTGTGTTCACCTGCCAAACATGGCTAACAGGGAAACTAAGGCTTTAAAATATTTCTGTTCAGTGTTGTTGTATAATGTTGTATATCCTGAAAACACATGTAATTCTTTGATGGAAGGTTTTCTCGGAATGTGTTTTCTTGAAGATAAGATCACCTGTCTAGTCCTATCCCATTGTAGCAAGCTTTTGTAGACTGGGTAAGCTTGTGAACATAAACATTTCTGTCTGAAAGTTGTTCTGTAGTGAGCAGCATCTTCATTTCTTTCTTCTCTTTCAGAACATCCACACTGCAGGCCCAAAATGTGGCCATCTGTAGAGATTTGTTTTGCGATCGCCTGCTGTATTTCTTTGTGACACAGTTGTACTCGGCAGCATGTGGCCCTTATTCATGGAATAATTTAATCAAATTGGAAAGGCTCTCAAAATTAAAAAAAAAAAAATAACACTCTTTAACTTCAGAGTTAGGAAATAATGCAATACTCTTTAACGCTGTATATAAAACCTACCACCACAGACTGCCTGTAGGTGTCAGTAAAACCTAGCTGCTTAGTTCTTGCGAATTGTAGCTTTGGTACGTTTGAAGTCGAGACCGCACTGATTTTTACAGAAGGGCTGAGTACCAGTACTTGATATGTACTTCAGATGGAGTTGTAGATACTCAGTACTTCCTTGCAGCAAGATCCAGACACGCAGGACCCAGGAGAGCTTTATAAGGCCAAACTTTAATGGGTATCTAATGGGAGGGGTTATAACAATTCACTGTGTGCTACCCATATCCTGTATTGTTTTCTTCTTTCTAGATCATTACATTGAAGTCCTTGCATGCAAAGTGCAGTGTGAGAGTAATCTGACACCCATTATAGGCGGCTTTGTTGTTGAGAAATTTGTGGCCACCATGTACCATTACTTGCAGTTTGCTTATTATAAATGTAAGTAGTGATTTAATGTGCTTAAATAACATTGGGATGATGTGGGACAATTTCCATTCATAATCTTTTCCCTCTAGTTCTATTGCTTTAGGATGTAAATAGTGGCCTCCAGAATCTGCATTTTAACCTGTTCTGGGACAGAAAGTCTGAGCTGCCTGGTATCTTTTTCTCCCTATATGACTGTAGTTAACAGACGTGGGAGAGAAACATTATGTATAGAGCCCATGGTCATAAAATTGTCCGTGACAAAATAAATTGCTGAACGTAAGTCCTGTAAGGGCTGGATTTTGCCCCTTTGTTTTAAGTTATGCATGGTTGTGACTTGTCTCCATTTGGGTGTTGGAAAAACGAGGTAGTTACAGAGTAATTGTGATCTGATCCATCACTGCCCTTCATTCTTTATGTGATACCTACTGCCAGCACAAGTTGCTTACACTTTTCAGAGTTTCATATAAATGATAAATGTTCATATAAATGATAAATGTTCATATAAATGATAAATGTTCATCATATGTATTTTAGATGTTCAAATGATACACCAACTCTTCTGCTTTTTTGAAGTAACTCATAATATAACATGTTAGGGTACACAGTGTCAGCCAGTTCCTAGACATTGGAACACGTGCAGTGACACAGACCCATTTTGTACACCTGTGTACAAAAAAACCATGGTTTGTGCCAAAAACCCATGGTGGTCAAGCTGTCAGGCCCACATGGTTGTTAAGCAGCTGAATGTATAGCTCTAACAGAAGTTTTTTCTTAAACTTCTAACTCATTCAGTTAGATAGAAGAAAGATTGTAACTGCAAGGCAACATGTTTAACATAACACAACTTATTCTGTGGAATAAACATTCGATTTTCAGTGTACTATTCAGAATTTCTTCCACAGACAAACCTACAGAATATTCCATACCATTCGCTTTTTTTCTAGTGGATCTTTATAATCCTGTTATAATGGTGCACGTGGGGTTAAATGGGTTTTGAAGAAAGAGGGGACCACTTAACAGAAATTGTATGTTCCGGTGCTCAGTGATTACACATTTGATAGGCAAATCATTCAGTGGATTTTGTGGTTTCTTGAGGAACTGCTTGCACTGTAAAGAACACATGTAGCCGTTACAGCTACTCCTGCAGGCGCCAACATCAAAGGGAAGACACATCCAGCCATATAGCAGCAAGCCATTAACAACTTTTGCTTGTGTTGTTTGACTGCACATTTTACACATTGACTCTTCCCTCTTTGTGAATTCTAGTACAAAGAAGTGGGTTTTTTTAAATTTAGGATTTTGTTTGTTTTTTAATAAATGTCCCAATGGGGATGTGGGCTGATACCTCACTGATACTGGGATACCTGGGAGGGACGTTTGGTTAGGATTTTCATAGAACCCGTCAGGTAAGTCCCCATTTTTTAATCATGGCCTTAGCTGTTTCAGAGCACAAAACCAGCATATTCTTTCTGGGAAGCAATGGTTTTTTTTCTGTGCAGCTGGTGGGGAGGTAGAAAATGGGGTCCTGTTTCGATCTGAGTTTTTCAGAGGTTAGGTAATAGTAGGAATTTGTTCATTTACCTTATCTGGATATTTTTTTGTGTGTTTATTAATTAGTGAATGACATGAAGAATGCAGCTTCTTGTGCTGCTAGTTACCTTCTGTTTGACCAGAAAGATGAAGTAATGAAACAGAACATGGTATATTATCAGTACCACAAAGACAAATGGGGACTTAAAGAAGAGGATTTTCAGCCCAGATCGGTAGGTGAATTACTTAAAATGCTTTCTAGGTGCATTCAGATATTTCCCTGAAACTCACTGGGTCAGAGGTTTTAAAATGAGGGTTATCTATTGGTTCTGGAGTTAAACACATACTGTTTTATTAAAACGATACAGGCAGTTGTACACAGAGATGTACTATGTAATGTAGATGGTGAATGTCATAGTTCTTCCCTTTGTTTTGAAATATACTACAATAGGATATAATATGATATGATGACAAGTCAATTCACACTGGTACTTGTCTGCCACTTATGTATATTTATATCTATCTACCTCAACAAATAAAGCAGCTGGCCCCTGAAATCTCCTGATGAAAAGATCACTCCAGTGACATTCAGGCTTTTGTTAATCATTTATTATTTGCCAACATGTAGTTGCTCACCTGCTTGTTATTTCAGCTTCTGTGTGCATTGGAATGTGTCTGGATACAATAACCCCAGCTAAACTCACTTCCCACTTACTGCATTTAGAACATAGTTCGGTGGATGTGCATGGAAAAAGGTTAACAACCATATTGCACCTAATTACCTGAGTTAGAATACTTTCTGCAAAGAACCCACAGTAAACATCAGTCCATCCAGCAGTGATTGTGATTTGGCTTTGAAAAAGTACTCTAAACATGGGTTTCTATGCAGTTCTTAAATTTCCATGTCCAGAGAAATTTTACATATAAAAGCATTTTTGCTGTGTTTCTGGAGTCCAGCAGCCTGGACTCTGACAATCAAGTTGGATTTTCTGTCATTTCTTTTTACCAGGATTTATGTCATGCAACTGAATTACCTGCTTTATGACACCTGAGTGACTCCCTAGGCATCAGTGGTATGTGCTGTACAAGTAGTTAGTCATTAGCAACACATGTTCCACAAATTAAATTTAGTGCCTTCACTTTCTCTTACAGCATAACTTCCCCGTGGAAGAGTCATTTAAGTTAACCTAGCTGAAGCAACAGTGGTGATGTTCCAGTTGCCTTTCCCATGTTGCTTCTTCAGACACCTCAGTCACCAAGACCTGTACTGGCCTAAAGGTGTATCACTTGATTCTTAATGCTGCATAAGCTCAGTACGTTTAGGTAGTGTGTAGGTGACTGGCTTTATAGCAGCACTGCAGAGCAGTTCCCGTATGCGCCTTCTAGCTTGCACTGATTTGATAGTTACATTTTCCTTCCTCTCAGGCCAGCCAGCTCAAGTCAAAAATACCACTCCATTTAAGTTAAGTGTTTTTTGGTTGTGGACAGCTGTTGAGTTATGTTCCAGCCCCTGTGATTCTGTGTGCAACACACCTTAGCTGCACACTGGAAACCCAGGCCTGCCCTGCAGGGCCAACTGAGACAGAAGACGTCAAAAGTACGTTTGGTTCTTTCAGGCAGCAGCAGTGAGTCTGAGCTCAGAGGGGAAAGGGGCCACTCCTTTGTCGCTGCTTTTGGGAACAGAACTGTGCTTTATAGCCATATTGGAGACAATGTTCGACGGTGGTTGGAGTGAGGGGTAGTAACAGTATAAAACTGCAAGCCACAGACAGATTTGGCATACATGTGCAGAGAGGGCAGAACAAGGGCCCTACACATGGACTCTGAATGTTTCATTGATAACTTCTCAGGAGCTGGGGACTACAGATAATTTAATTTTTAAATATAAACTATTAAATGCACACAGCTGTATTTTCTTGTGCTTTGATCCATGTAACTATGAACAGAAGTTGCTCACTTGTCCTAATCACTTGCCACGAAAACCATAATGCCTCTGGTTTATTTTCACAAAGTGGTAACGGGGTGACAGCAGCATTTGGCTCTGGCACTAAGCTTTAGATGTTCTTGTGAAAGAAATCCTTTCCTCCTCAAAAAGAGTTACATGGGATAATCAAAGTAGGTTACTGTTGATACTCACAAATATGAGAGTAGGTGACTGAGCTAAACTGTGCGTTCTGGCAAACCGCCGGGGAAGTGAGGAGGGACCCCAGGTGGGTGACCGTGCAGAATTTCCCCAGCCCAGACTCAGGCTGGGGTGGTGAGTCATTATCATGCAAAATAGCTTAGTGTCTCTTTTTCCCAGAACTGCCTGCCGCCATTCGCCAGCGCACTGGGAGACAGAGGCTTTCTCACGTCCAAAGCCCACTGGAATGCAGGCACAGGCTGCTGCTCAGCTCTGGCAGTCTCATTCCTTATTCTCAGACTCGCCAATGCTTTGAAACATGAGAAAGAGGAGAGTGCTTTGTTCTTCTCACACCGATGGAGCCTGTGCTTAGAAAGATCCACAGAAGACATTGGATACGCTGCTTGTTGTTCTGCTGTTTCCTTTCTCAAACATTATAACCCCCCTGGGACTTCTACTAAGTCTGGGTCTGACTTCACTGGAATAGTTTCAGGTGACACGTGATGACACTCCCCTGTCTTGCTACCCTAAAATAACATAGAAATTTTTGGTTTTGATAGGAGGCAGTTCGGTACCACAACATAACCACACTCCAGTTGGAAATGTATGAATTTGCAAAGGAACATCTGATGGATGATGATGAGGTGAGTTTTCTAGAAAGGAAATTGTGGTCAGAAAACCAGTAATCACATTAAAGTGAAGATGATACATAGACGGAATAGCAGGATTTAGCTAATATGGAAAAATATTCTTATACCTTGACCAATTTATCATAAACTTTTCTTTTGTAAATGGAATATAAGAAACAAAGCCAAAGAACATCATGTACCATTTAAAAAAATATGGACAGTATTAACACAAAGGTAAATATAATGCAGTGAGCCCACAAAAAAAGAAAATCCACTTTGCAAGCTATGACACCAGGGGGCAGAGAAGTAGTATATATATTTAAACCTAACGTTTTTCTGGGGTGTGTTTTCTGAAATGTTGTTTAAATTAGATTTAAAAATTGTAAGAATTTTGTCCAGAAGTAACCACCTAAATTGTAATTTTTGTCAAAATGAAGTCATGTTATCTGGTGTGGTTTTCTTCTGCACAGTAACATTTTGGTCACCCAGTCTTGCTTTTTAAATGGTTGGAATTCATGGCCAAATAACATATGATGACTGGAAATATGTGAAGTGGATTTTTTGTGCAAGAAAAGGAGTTAAATTGTTGAAAGAGCATTTTTTTGTCTCCCACAGCTGAAATTAAAGTGTAAATCAAGGAGGCTTTGGATTGCCTTTTGTTTTGCTTTGTTTTCAGAACCTTTCATTTAAAGGTTTAAAAATAATCTTCAGATGATGGAATAGTTCATTGCTGGCAAAGTTGGCAAAGAGCTATGTTCAATTATGGCATGGGGCAGAGTACTTTTTTAGTTAGAAAAGAGAAATATGGTTTATGCTAAAAAAAAAAAAAACCACCTTTGCAATTTTTATATTATCCAGCACATAGGGAGAGATAGTATTTTATAATGGAGAAGTAATAACTTGTCTGTGCTGCCTTCAGTACGCTAGTGACCTGAGAACAACTCTATATGTAAAATTCCATTGCAAAGTTACCAGACTTTAGGAAGACTTTCCATTGTGATAAAACTCTGTGAAAGACAGTTTAATAAGCTTGTTACAAGGTTAAGCTTAGATGACGACTAGTCTGTATGAATTTTCATCACAGTGTGAAATACTTGAGCGTGTTTTTATATTCCCTTGTTGGTTTGTGCTTTGCCCATAATGTTTTCTTATGTTAGGCATAAACTTAATTTGTAATTTTTTCCTTCTTTCACATCTGCTGCTTCAAAACACAGGGATGAGTAATTAAGGAAGGGGAAAAGCAGTCCGTTGTGAGGGCTTTCCCCATGTGTTGTTACAAGAAGGGATTATAGAAACAATCTTCAGCCTCAAGCATTGTGTATAGAATAAACAATGATTCATTTGCTCACATTCATTCCTGTAGCCCATTTCACCGGTGCAATTATAAATGACCTTGCAATCTGCAGGAGGGAAGTACAATGGAAACGTCAATTAAACTTTTGGGGAAGTGTCAAGGAAGTCACATTACACTGGACTGTATGTTTGGGTTAAGCAACCAAAATTACTGGGCCTGGTCATGCCACAGATATCCCTACCCCACACTCTCATCGTATTAGGAAGGTTACCATTCTCTTCTCCTGGGGAAAAGCTTCTGTGCCATTCCTTACTAGGGCTGCAGAACCTGGGAGGGATGGAGGCTGTCCATGTTCTGGCTTGGCTCTGGCTTTTGGTAGTGAACTCATAAATCCCTGGCTACCAGAACTTGTCTTTGGCTGCAGGAGCCTTCCAGGGAGTCCAGACAGAGCAGGAATAGCACAAAGGTAAAATTGCTACCTTGCAGTTTCTGCTATATGGGCAGGACCTGGTAGTGTAAGTGGAATTTTTTGTTTAATATTTCTCCTGGCACGGATAGAAAAGTTTATTCCATAGGAATGCTGAAAACTGATGAAAAACCCAGATAAGGTGTTACAGTAAAAGCTTTATTAAAAATTGTTAGGGATGGAGGCAACCTCCCTTTGTAGTGCACTCTGTTTATTTAAACCATGTGCTTCTTGGGCCATAGGCCATACCTTTTGTGAGTTCCTGTGGTCCATGTTTGCTGTCTGTGAAGTTGCTTGTGGGCCAACAAGCCCATAAAATAATCTGCAGAAAAAAAATCATTCTGTTTCCTTGAGTGAAGCAGAAGGATTTGATGTGGCAAAAGGATCTCTTCCTGTGTGAATATGTCATTATTCCCAAGCGGGGGATCTGACTTTATTCAGACTTCTCAGTGCTCCTGTATCCCAGATCATCCGTGTGTCTTTTTAAATCCCATTAGCAAAGCAAGTGAGAACATGTGGCTTCTTCCAATAATACATTGCAGTAATTGCAGAGGCTGGAACATACAGTAATGATTTTTGCGTATGTCACTGCAAGAAATACTGTCCTGTTCGTGTTACTTTATTAATGTTTTTCCACAAGGAAATGAAAAACTCTAGTTCAAACATTTGACACAGTAGAGGTGACAGAGAATATTAGCGCCAACTAGCTACAAATTACTTTTTCTTTAAAGTAGTTATTATTAAATATCCTTACAGTTTTCCACAGTGAAGTTAAAAGAACATTACACAGTGTTGTCATCTTAGTTGGCCACAGATAGTCAAGCTATTTGGTTTCTGTTCAGATTTGTAATGCATAAGGGCTATAATAGATACAACTCCTAGTATTGCACAAATTTAAATAGCAAACTGAAATGCCGTTAAGAGCCAGATACTCAGCTAGCGTAGATATAACTTCAGCACTACACTAACTGTATGAGACATGTTTCTGGCCCGTAAAATCAGTGTTCTTGAGGAATTTTTTTTCAGGTATAGCTACTTAGCTGTTCTACGTTACATAAGAACCACAAGCGTTTGGCTGGGATGATCCTACAATGTGATTTTTCTTTCAGTACTTAACCAGTAGGTGAAAAACTGTTGGCAGCTTTAGCCCCCTCTTTTGGCATCTTGTTCTTTCTATTTGTATGTAATGTGTGTGTCCATTTGTATAGTAGCTGAAATTCAAATGCTCCATTCCTAAGTGTGATGCAAAGGAGAATAAGTCTTGAACTAATGTGACTGGTGGAAAAAGAACATATGGAACAGCATCAAAGCACGAGGGCCCAGTGGACTACAGATAGCAAATAATAATCTGAATTCAGCCTGTTTTCCTGTGCAGGAATTGCTAACAACATATTTTCAGCTTTCTTAACTCACTTTTTGCATATGTCCAAATGACTTACACAAATGCGCTTGTAACGGCAAGTTGTAAATGCAGACCTGTAAATCCTGCCCTGCCTGTGACCTCAGACCAGCATAGCTACAATAGCACCGCTACACTGAGAAAAGCTGGCGGCAGCTGTTTTCGGAGAGAGCTGGCAGCTAAATGGCATTGTTATGGTTCCTGTTCAACATACGCTTCTTTAAAGAAAAAAGAAAAGATTTTTTCGTTGTCATTTCCTAATGGAGATACTGCCCATGTGGCTGGCTCTCCAGAAGCTTCCTGCTTTCCCCTCTTGCTTCTTTACCACTGGATATGTGTCTTGGTCAAAGGTGTTCCTCCTTCCATTTAAACCACCTGCCGTGGGAAGTTGCAAGGATGACAGGGCTTAAATGGCAGGATGTCCCCAAGTTGCAGGTACTGACATTAGGAGGAATTTTTACCTGCCCAGATTTTCTTAAGCTTCTGTGTGCAGCGTAAAGCAGGCAAGAGAGTATAAGTAGATCTTGCTCAAAGGCTTCTGTTTTCAGTGTGATGGGAACAATGTTGAAGTTGCTCTAAAACTGGGCTGACTCATGTTTTATAGGCATTATAAAAATGCACATTTATTGGATTACTGTAAAATACTATTGTAATAACTGCAGTGTACTGCAATCTCCCATAGTATATGGGAAGAGAACAGTTGCATGTTCAGAATATATAATTAAAAAATTAAATGGAAAAATATTTGAGAAAGTAGTTAACATACATGTAAAGAACAACTAAGCTCTTTTAATATTAAAAAAAAACCTAAAAGCATGTGACAGTGGGTCACACTGTGGACTGAGTATCTGGAAAATAAACAAGTTAAGGGCCAAATAATATTTCTGCACGAAGAATTGAGGGATTTTTTTTCCTGTGTGAGAATGTGAGGAATGTTCAGCCTGGTCTGTACTGCTCATGGAGGATCTGGGAGGGCTTTGAGGTGGTTACAGTGAACTCTCGTGTTTTAACTGAAGGTTAGATCAAGGAACTTTTTCTTGGTTGAAGGCTGAATAAACCTTTCAGGCTGAGCCACTCATTGACACATGCCTTACTGTTACCCTGAAATAATGTGTCCCCCAAAAAAATATCGCTGGCCAGTGGGCTGTGTGGTGTATGCTTGCAGACTGTCAGGCCCACAGAGCACGTATCCTCCACAGTTGTCCGTATCAAACCTTTGTCTTCAGTCTTGCAAGATGGTTATTTGTCCTTGAACAAAATCTGCTGTTTTTCATAACCTAACACTTTGTCGCTACTCCTATTAGTTACCAGGGCAGTTACAGGACAATTACTCATTAGTTAGGGAGCAGCCCTGACCTTTCCTCACAGAGGCCACCCCTGCAACCCTTCCTGTTACCACAACCTGGCCACCTATACCCAATACATAAGGGAATCAAATCTGTTACTCTCAGCGTTGAACAAATTTCCAGTCATTAAGCTCTTTGAACTTTAGCAAAATCTGAATTTTTGCTGTGAAGGACAGCCGGGGGACATTTTGTGGGATAAATATTTTCCTTCTAGGTCATTGATTATAAGGAAGCAAAGATCCAGCCAATTCTTCTTGCTCTGTGTATTGTCTCTTAAAGGTTCAGTTTGTTGGATGAGTTAGGATAAAGGCTGTTTCTTATTCATTCACTGATAATCACGCATGAAAGCATGTCCATAATAATATTTTTCTGTAATCTTAATTCATTCTAGAACACTATTATTTTAATATTCTCCATTAATTTCCCCGAAGAACAGGCTATCCCACTGCAGTGTGTATGGAATCCCTATAGAAAAGGCCATCAGCAGATCTGCATGGAAAGTATGGGTTATTGCATGAAAGCTATTTTTTCCCAGAACCTTTCCAGTCTGCACTGAGAAAGGACAGAACAGATAGTAGGTGGAGGCAAGGACCCATGAATGATTAATATTTGCTATGCAGAAGGCAATACTTAGTCTTAGCAACCAAAGCCGAAGCGTCTGGGTCTGTCAGTGAGCAGTCCAACTGCTACTGGTTGCTACTATTTTTAAATGCTGCTGTCAAAGTTGGTGCTGGACGCTCAGTCTCAAGTGGGCCATAACTGAGCCATGTATTGGTAGCTTTTCCTCTTTGCTGTTTGTTTTAATAGCTGGCTAGGAGTCTCCAAACTACAGCTGTTTCTTCTAAGAGGTGGTGTTTTGTGTGTGTGAATGTAGCATTTAATATTGCATAAGGAAGGGCCGGCAACAATCCCTGGCCCAATGTGTACCTTGGTCTTGGACACTCAGCTTGCGGTAATAAGTGAAGAGTTCTGCATTTTTCTCCTTTTTAGGACTTATTTTTTCAAATGCTCTAGCTTCACTTACAACAGTGCACCAATCGCAGTAGCCTGGGTTAGCTTATTCAGAATTCACCAAGAACTCTGTTTTAAAATTATTTTTTATTATAATCCACCTACTCATGTACCCTCTGTAAAGCTTCTTGCATTGCTTCCTGTGGTACAGAACTTGGTCTTTCTGTTTGTGCCTCTATTCAGTTGTTAACCTAAGCCAAGGGTGCCCAGTTTGCAGATCTGACAGACAATTAGAGGTTCCAGTTGATCAGATCAGCTTCTCTCATTCTTCCTACCACTCACACCAGTCTGGGAGTGTTCCCCTGCTGCTGTTCGATACCATGCCTCCCATATTTCAGGCTATACCTGTCCCATCTTTTCCCATACATCCTTGCTGTCACTCCCACTTTCCACTGACTGTCCCTGGATTGGGAGAGGGAAGAAGTTGATAGCACAGGGAGGGAGGTCATGGGGTGCTGGCAGAGCTGTTGTACCTGCAGTGTGTACCTGGCCTCCAGTGCAAACCAGGAGGCAGTGACTGTGGACCAAGGGCCAGCTTGCTAATGAGGGCGTGCTTCATTGCAGCTGACCAAGCAGTCCAGATATGCATACTTCCCAGTTGGCTGCCTAACTGTCAGGCACGTACTGGTCTGGTGGCAAACCCTTCTATTTCTCGAGCTTAGTCAGACTTCATGTACTGATTTACTAGCTACCAGCCAGACAGCTACATCATGCTTTGGGGCAGATATTGCTCAACTCTGATTTACATCAGCACTGTGTCTGAACAGGATATTTATGTAACCTGCATTAGAGCTGGGTGGCTGTTGTCCCTTCTGGTAGCTGGCAGCAGAAAGAATTATGGGCTTGCTGCTGGCTTTGCATGTAAAATTTGCTGTCCTTCCTATTAAGGTAGGTAGGAGCCAAAGAGCATACCAGATAATGGGAGGAACTCTGTCACACTGAATACTTAAATAGTATCAGAAAATCATTTTCAGACTCCAGGTCTGCTGGCCAGCTTGAAGTTATTAGGTATCAGCGAGCAGGAGGCTTTTTCCCTGTAATGAACACCTGTGAAATATTTGCTGACTTCAGTCATGCAAAATGCCTGATGCGATGTCAAGTGAGTGCTAACAGGGTAAGGACAGTGACCAATCTGGTCGTAGCTGCTAGTGTGACAATGCGATCAGCTCTTCTGATGTAGCGTTATCACCTTTTCATTAGGCTGCCAACTGCAGTATGGACAACTTGCAAATGTTTTACATTCTGACCATGAAGGCACAGGCAAAAATATTTTAACTATGGGTTTTGTTTGTCTTTAACTGTAATCTGGAGTTTTTGCCTCTTCAAAAATAACCAACATCCAGGCAATTATTCAGTTGCATTACAGTATATTTTCTGTACGTATATTGTTTCGGCAACTATTTTTATATTTTTGCCATAATTCAACCTCTCTTACTCCCCAGTACTTCTCACTAGACCGCAACGGCTTCCGTTGTACTTTACTTTAGAGATCAATTTCAGGCACTGGAGATTTCAGATTTCCATCAAAATCTTTTCAAATACTGTCACTTTTAAATATCCTTTTCAATTTAAAACTTGGGCTTCTTACGTGTTTCTGGATTTGAAGACATACTAGAAGAAAAAGACCTGAATTGTGTCTGGATCTTCTGTGTCTTCTGAAATATCCTACCTTACTGATGACCGTGACAATAAGATGAATGGAATTAAGTTCCCATATAGTTGAGTTACGAAAGGTACAATATTGAAATCCCCATGTCTTCCCTCTACTTAATTCTGGGTCATCTCATCAGATCATAGAATCATGGAATAGATGCTTATGCCTTTCACCCTACCTCTGAGACTCTTATCTTTTGAGGGTGGACTGAGGAGAGAAATCCTTTTTAATATCTGTTATTCTTTCATTAAACTATGATCCTGAGTTGTAAAAGAATCAATCTGAATTAGGTCTGGGACCCCTGTAGTAGTCATACAGTAGGACAGTAGACCTCTGTATTCCCAGTCTCGTAACTCTGTTCAGAGTTAACGGAACCTGCCTGTCTGTAGTTCTTCAAGAGGCACCTAAATGCTTGTGCTGAGTTTTAGGAGCTGTGCTATAAAACTTGACCTGAAGTCCTCTGTGCCTCTGCCTCTGTAGCTTTCAACTATTTGCGTAGTGACTGTTGGACCTAGTGGCTGTTTTCTTCATGTGCATTTGTGAAGTGGTATTGAGTTCCTCCCATGATTGGGCTCCTTAGGCAATCAAAATACTTCTAACAAAGGAAAACGTGCAGAAATGTTGAATTCCTGTTTTCCAATTGCCAGATTTCCTGCAACCAGGAAGACAAGTAGGGAATATGAAAGTGCTGGCATTTTTTCTTGTGTTTTTATTGAATTGGATACTTAGATGTTTTGAATAAATTCAAAGCAAAATATATTGCCATCCTTCAGGACTTGCTAAAACCACTTCATAGTTGCAAAAACTCAGCAGTCTTTTAAGATGGAACTGTGAAGCAGGGAACAAGAGCAGCAGTTATTTCATCCAGCGTTCTTCCTGCTTTTATTTTTCTTTGCTTGGTTCTCATTATTTCTCTCCTTGCTAATCACGCTTCTGAAAAATGTGATGTTAATATTTTTAATCACCATATCCATAATACAATTGTTGTATTCAGAATAGACACAAATTCTCTATTTCCTTTTACTATTTTCACTGACAGAGGTTTTAATCCCCTTTCCTCACCAGAATAGAAAACTGTAAAATTTTGAGTCTCAAAGTACATGTGTCTGGAAGGTGGCTGTCTTCCTAAGGAATACCTTTCTAGACAAAATTGTGCTTTAAATTTAATGAGGATTGTAAAATACTGTTTGCGGTCTTCATCAAGTAGACTCAGAAGCCTAATACTGTTCACAAAGACTTGGAATGGGGTGTGAAGGGAAGAGGGAGAATGAGCATCCAAGCAAGGATGACTTGCTTTCAACGTAACTGTTATAAATTCTCATTATTTTAAATATGAAAGTGAGTAAGAGCTGATCAGATTTTCCTGCAGAATATTTTTCTATCAGAAAGTGATGATTTGTTTCAGAAAAAGCCTAAATGACATCTTAAGACCTTTTTAGAATATAAATCTATGTCAAGAAAGGAATGACAGGAAAGTTTAAAAAAACACAAGTTAAATTAAGACAGTTTAACAGAACGTTGTAGTTCTTAGAATAAAAGGTTGGAAATGTAACATTGAGCATCCACATCTCTCTTACAGCTCAGTATTTGAGTTGTATCAAAAAGTGAGTATAAGTACAGGCACTTCTGTGGGGTCTCCCATCTCAGGCTTTGTTGTTTCTGAACTGTGCAATGGAAGGCAAATTGGAAAATACTAGTATTTCCGCAGGTGCCAGCAGATGGGCTGCTACAGTCAATTTTGAGTAGTCTGAGATGCTGCTGCACATTTGCTGTTAGCTACTTGTTTTTCACTACTGAAGGTGTTACCATGGGCTGAAAGTGATTACAACAGGTTTTAGCTCAGTTACTGTAGCTTGCTTGATACAGCAGTAAGTTCCAGCTGGTGGGGCTGTATCATCCCAAAGTACTCAGGCTTGACTGCAGGAAGACGTTTGACTATGGTATATGGCATACAACCACATCAGGAGTAGTTTAAATAAAGTTGGATTGTTGTGTTGCGTTGGTACCCTGCATTAGCGGAGTGGAGCTTGTAAATATAGTATTTTCTGGTCTGAATCTAAACCCAACGTATTTGTTTCCAGTATGGAAAACATTCTAGTATCCCTATCTAGGTTCTTTATGTTTTTGCTGCACTGAAGTATGGCATGTGAAGATCTGTGGTTGAAACTGGAGAAGGTGTGTGTGGAAGGGTATAACAGGACATCATAAACAGTTAGAGCAGGCAGATGCAAAGTCAAAGTTATGGTTCTACAAAACACTTTTGCTTTGAAGCTTTCTATAATTTTTTTAATGTTTTACGGTATTTTAAAAATTTCCTAATTTGTCAGGTACTTTAAACATTTATGCCTCTACTTTCTAACTTTGAGGATTTCACTGGCTGTTTAAATACCTGAAAAACTACAAGAGGTTTTACTATGAAGTGTAACCTTTCTTTCTTTTAAGGTCTGTATGTCACTGCAAGTACTTGTGCTACCCCTGTATGGGCCATTTACTTGCATTTTATAGGCTTGTTGTGCTAGCTTCTGTATGAAGGGTGTTAAAAAATATTTAGACACCTATTATTACAGTTTATGTTTGGATTAAAATGATTAAAATTTTCCACTGATTTTGCAGTACAGAGTTAACTTGTTTCTGTTAAATTTAATCCTTTCTAGGGTGAAGTTGTGGAATTCCTTGATGAGCTGTTAGAAGTAGAGGAGAAGAAGGAATCCTGATGAGTGAAATCAGCACAAAGTATTATACAAAAATGAAGACTCACCATTGCTCCTTACTATTGTTTTTGTAGTTCCAGTTAGATATACCTCAAAGCTGCTCGTTAAGCTCCACCTTATGTCACAAGATCCACTCCTGAAAGATCACTTCCATGCTGTACTGACTCTTCCGTGAGCATGGCTTTTCACTGTGTATTTACAGAATTGGTGCTTATGGGTTTTCCTCATGAGCTTTCTTCCCTTTACACAAGCACAACAAAGCAGACTATTTGTATTTTCTGGGCTAACACTAAGGTTCCTCATTTCAGTGCTGTTCTACCAAAGTTATAACAGTACAGCTAAATTCGAAAGAACTTTTGTCAGATTACGAACCACAGAAGACATAACAGTTCCTTTCTGAGCTATGTATTGTATTATTTATATATGTCTTTTTCTGTGATGATTAATAAAGTGATACTGAATCCCAGTGCACCTGAAAGCTGTTGAGATACATTTAAATGGCTGAAATAAGATGATTAACAAAGCACAACTAGTGATCTTGTAAAAATTGCTTGAAGAATTCTGTAAGCAGCATTGATCTTTCTTAAAAACTAAATGAAATTCCATTATGTGAAACTGGGGTCACTTAGAACCGAATAATAAATAATTCCTTCTTCCTACCAATTCTTACTCTTTCTGTTGAAACAACTGTGGCTTGTGTGTGAGGCAGGGCCAATCTTGTATAAAATAATGATGGTCCATGTACTTAGTATTCTCTTCTGTAGAAAACAGTTTGCGTGTTTTTTTCTGCTTTGTGGGACTATCTGCATAGTTTTTGTCCAAAAGTAAGTACAAGTGGAGACTAAGGCAATTTTAAGTGGAATCATGAAAAATACTTGCATGTGCATTCCTGACATTTTTATTAACCATGTGGCAGAGTCCTATACAGAAGTACTTTGAAGGCCCAAAAAATACTGTGTCAGAGATGAGTAGTGAATTAGTGTACAAGACTACTGAAGAGCAGAAATCCCACTGACCTCAGAGGAGGACCCAGGATTTCATCCTTTGCTTTCTTCTTTCAGTCTTAAGGACCAAGTCCTGCAAGTGGTTTCGTCCTGCTTACATCAAGGGGAGACAAGAGCATTCAGTGCCTTTGTGACTGAACCCTAATTCAGCTGAATGGAAGTGAATTGCAAAACCGAAATCTGCTTTAGGTTTTTTAAAAAGGCAAAACATGATCTACATTGCCTTGCTGAGTTGTTGCTGCTATAGCTTACATATGCTGTAAAGGTATAGTGTCTACACTATTGAGTGTCTACGGAGAACAAGAAGGGGAATCCACAGGATCAGGTTTAAGTGTCCTCCGGCCTCTGACAGCAATGGAACATTTTAAAATGTTAAAGATGTTTGGAAGATCGGGTAGAGTTTTTTAGCTTCTTTAATATAAATCACAACTAGTCCGCTGAAGTTGATGGGCAGACCATTTTATTCTCAAAATTAGTATCTGTCAAGAGCCTTTTAACTTCAGGAGATTTACCCAGCTCCACTTTTGGCAACAAGACCATTATCTGGCTTGATGTATGCCTTGAACATACGGAGGGTGTATCAGATTTCCTTACGCTTTTTGTTCCGCACAATATTAGCACTCCATTTATTGTAATTTTATATAAGAATTTAACTGCTTTTAAAACTTACAAGCAATTGATTGTAGACCATCACTTACTTCCCCATGAAATACATGTATTGTACTACCCAGCTGGGGCAGCTTGTCCAGTTTGTCCCTAGTTTTCTCTTGCTGGAGGTGTGTGTATGCTCATGGGAGAGGTTACTGCTCTGGAGGCCTCTTTTGTCCTGCTTTCCAACCTGCATAGGACAACACAGGTTTCCTCCTCAGGAACTCTGCCATTGATGTTGAGATCATATGCCCAAATAACTTCATCTTTGATACTCTAGCTTTCAAATCCAGAAATCCCACTGTTAAAGGGCATGGAGTTGGTTGGGGGTGGATGGATCTGTCTACACTGCCTTCGTTTTACTATATTTTTAGTTTACTTTTTTCTTACTACCATTCACCAAACTGAATTAGGAGCTCTGGAAGCACTGCCTGTTGTTTGGCTATTTGTTTCTGTGGTGCCCTAGATCTTGTGTGCTGTCTTTAGGTACCGCCGTGCAAAAGCTTAAAGACTTCCAAGAGAGGTGCCTATATTCAAGTTCCTGAGCTTGAGGTTTTCCATAACTCTACATCTCATGTGGAAATAACGTGTGCATAAAGTTTCTGATCAGATTTTGCCTGTTGGTGAAGCAAGTAGTGTACGCTACGTTAGGTACCAGCTGACAGAAAATCCATTCCAGGATCTCTTTGGTTTGCCACCCACAATTATTTCTTTCCAGTTAAAGAAGTCCCTTCCCTTCTCCAGCACTCATTGTCAGAGGCTGCTATAATATTTGTTAAAGAACTAAGTATGCAGTAAAGTATTGTAATATTTTCATTCCACCAGTAAAACACTGAGCACCAGAGTTAACCTGTTTTGTGATTCATTTGACTGCAGTGGGTTACACTGGGGATACATTTAGCGCCTATGAACCCTAATTTTTCCTCTTCATCAAACAGTTATTCAATCATTGCAAGTCTCTCGAGTATTATCAATTTTCTGGTAAGCTTGTGAGTCTGTCTTTAAGGCTTCCTTAAGCTAATCTCTTTTCAGGTTCAGTCATTTCCTCAGCTCTCGACCTTACAGCTAAAATCCCCTGCCATTGTCCCCCCTCAGGTGGGGATTTCATGATTTACTAAGATGTCCACGAGCCAATAATTTATTTTTCTTAAGCCTACCTTAAGCAAGTCTGATGTCCTTCACCGTTCCATTTAACTTCAGGAGGCAACTGATACTTTCACGGTCTCCTGAAATGGCACTGTGATCCCTTTCTCATGTTGTTCAAGTGTCTGTGGATTTTTTCTGGCTTTCTTAATTTCCACTACATATGGTCCCAAGCCAGTTCAATCTTAATAAGTACAAGTAGTTCTCAAACCTTTGTTCTTTTCTAATGAGAAATAGCTCCTCTTCCAGTTCTTCAGTATTTATTGTGGCTTTTTTCAGCATTCTCAGGTTCTTTTAACTGATTTTTCTTTTGCCGCTGCTATTGTTAAATGCCAACATTTACATGTGACTGCAATAAATTAGTGTCTTTTCTTCCACTTCTCTGATCCTGCCAGCTCTTCTTGGGAGGCTGCGGGAGTATGGTTCTTGCCTCCCTTCTGCCACCCCAAATTCTTGCAGTTGTGAGTTGTCTGCCTCAAATGTTAGCAGCTTCTGCCTAACCTGATGGGATATTTGGATTTTGCCTCCGTTTCTTGTTTTGACAAGGCTTCCAGTATGATGCTGATGCTCAGAGAAGTGTCATTGTCTTGAAGCCACGGTGTTCATGTGACTGACTCGGAACGCAGCGTCGGTACCATGTGTCTGCTGACACTGGGCTGACCCTGGAGATAAAATTCATATGAACCTCGCTGGTAGTATTGCTTGTTGTGGAGCTGTATGATTATACTTTTTAATAATTGCTCACATTTCTGGTAACGGAGCTGGCTATTTGGGTAGCTGCTGCTGGTCTCTGATCCTCCGTTGCTGCCCACAAGCGTCTGCCATAATTCTGAGTATGTCGTTCAGTCACCACTTACAGGTGAACGGTGGGTGAAGTCCATCTTCTGGCAGATGGCTAGCACAAGGGTCTGCACGCAGTGCGAGTCGTGTGCTTGGTCTCTTGTTGGATGGGGTCCTGTGTGCTGGGTAAGTGCTTGAAAGCTGAAGATTAAACCGAGTCACAAATGCCGGCGCACTGAAGTAGATATTTGGTTATGTGAAAAACAAGACGGCTGGCTGTCGGGACAATCTTTCTTATGTAAAAACCAAAGCTTGGGCAAGGGAAGAGATTCACAGGTTGGAAATCGGTCTATCTGACAGACTGTGCTAAGTATGTCATCTTTTTCAAATTAATACCTGCTCTTACTGATAGTGATTCTTTATGTGCTACTGGCTTCTTACTAATTCATCCTCATAAATAGCAATATTCATTAAAAGACGAAGAAAGGGGTAATGATTTTTCCTGCTCAAAGTTTAATTCTGTTCCCATAAAACAGCATCAGAGGCTCCACGTTTCTGTGTCTCGGCAATTCCAATAGCCAATAAAGTCAGCTACGAGAAACAAATACTTTCAGAATGATCAGTTCTGGCAAATTCAATGGGAATTCAGATGTCCTGCTGGGCTCTTTCATTCACTGTAGCAGTTCTGCAAGCAGACCTTCATTAGTTCTGTTGATAATGCATGAGCCAAAAGCAAATTCAAATTGCTTAATTTTCCAGAGCTTTACTGCTTTGGAATGCTAAAATATAAACCAAAAAGTTCGTCAGATGCTGTTCTCAATTCACCTGGAAAGTCCGTCCAGGCATTTTTTCATACTTGCCAGAGTAAGTTTGAGGTAGAATTAAAGGCAGGTCTCCTCAAGATAATCTATTTCTCTGAAAATCCTGTAGTGTGTCCTGCTTTACAAAGCTTTTTCTCAATGCACTCTTGCAATTAATGTCCACCATGTATCTCCACATCCTTTACAGTGAATTATTGGTCTATATTGATAATGAAGGCAGACTTAAAAAATCTTTCAATTTCTAGAGAGTCTTCATGAAAAATGGTTTAAATAGCATGCAAATATTACAGCTCTGAAAATGGAGTTGTGATTAGACAAAGATTTGCTGGATTATAAAAGTACAAGTGTTTATTATGGCTGGTACTGAGAATAAACAGTTGCCTGCATATGCCAGCTACTATGGAAATATGTTTTTAAGTTCTAATGTGAGCTGTAAACCAAAGCTACTTCAGTTAAAAAAATTCAATACTTAAACTGTGGGGAGAAGCAGTCAGTGCCAGAGAAAACATTCCCATTTAATAATGTTTGAACATAGAGCTGTGATGCAGTTTGTAGCAAGGCAGTGAGAAAAACCCACAACTAATCCTTCATTGCAGCTGTCTGAACTTTTGGTTGTCTGCCATACTTTAAACAGCGACTTCTTTTTTCTGGTGACTCAAGACTTGAATGACCTAGTGTGGAGAGTTTAAGCTATATACAAAAAAGAAGTTAAGTAAGAAATAGCCAAAGTAAGTTGGGTTGCACACCCCAGCAAATCAAGGGTTTGTATCTTAAGTCCGCTTCAGTGTCTAGGAAAAAATATTAAAATAAATAGATACCTATTTATTTATTTATTTTTGGCAAGGAAATATTCAGCGGTTTAGACACCCATCTCTCTTCCCTCCCCTCTTCTCTCTCCTTAGAGTACCAATGATCTATGGAAACTAAATTTTGGAGAGAGTTCGGAATTGTTTAAGTTTATAAATGCTAACCTTTTCTGTAGAAAAACTTCCTAAGTTTTCTTTGATTATTTTTAACTTTTTCTTCCCTGTGATGTCCATTTTGGGTATGCCTTTTAAGCGGCATGAATTAACAAATGTGCTTTTTTCCTGATTAATTCTTTTGCAAAGTAATGGAACTTCCTTACTTTGAAATGGAAATATGGGGGTCAGAGCTGTAACTTTCTGTGACTACTAACTTTATAGAAAAAAATTAGGGCTTTCTGCCTTTACCCCATTCTCACTATCACTTATCTGAAAAGGCATTAAATATTTAAGTATTATCCTGAGCTGGTGGTAACCCTGTCATTTGAAAAGTCTTACAACTATCTAATCATTTCTTGTTATGACTAATTTTTAAAATGCTCATTCATAGCTACATATTCTGATCTTTCACAGCTACGTATTATGCTGTATCTTTGCATTACAAATTATTGGATATGAAAAAACCCATAAATTCTTTTCATTGAAGAAAAAAAGTCAATCTATGCAATCCCCAACATAATAGCTTTTGCAGTACAGTGTGCAATAAGGCGATACAGCACAATAAACCATATATTGTCATCTAGTTGGCAAATGGAAGGACAAGCAGAGAAATGGAGGGGATTTCAGCCTGAGAACTTACTGAATACCTAAAATCCATTATCCCAGTGTTTCTGTACAAAAACCTTTTGGTTGCAAGGGCTTGAACCCCCAAACACTGCCAGTGGCCTCGATGTTACGCCCCCACAGTGTCACTTCCCTGCCTGCCTGACAGGAAATTTATACAGGGCTCTGCCCAGACATGGCAGCACGTCATCTATATGAAATGGGAGCCCAGTTAATAGGTAGTTGTTAATCAAGGAAAGCAGGGGAAAAGGAGATCATATCTCAGGCTTAACACCAGTTAGCTGGTTTTGGCCAGCCTGTTGTAATATGTGGCTTCCCTGGGAGAGCATAATACATGACTTTTATCACAGAGCAACAGATCAGTCTCTTAATGACTGGACATCACCATCACAAAATGGCTCCCGATATTTCCCCCTTTTTTCTTTCCTAATTGCAGTGCACAGCTGGTACTTTCAGCTCTTAATTCCTACAGTGAGTAACTCATCCCTCCCTGTACTTTGTCCTTATCATCTTCGGATTTTGTTTTTGCTGTACTATATTTATTGTTCACCATCCCTATCGTCTTTAATTAGCCAAGTTTCGCACACAAAAGGAGGTCTAAGTCAAATGTATCATTCACGGGCTGTTTATCCCCATCTTCTGGTTAGTTTTCCCAAACTCTTGAATCATTCTGGTAATGTGAAAACTGTGAGGACAAACAGATGCTGCTGCAACAGGTTGTAGATGGTCTTCTGTGCGGAGTTGTGCTAGCAGCCTAAGCTGAACACTTTTCAGCTAATTTTTTTTAATACCAAAGTGTCTTCTACAAGAATTATCCAAGTGACAGACCTATCTTTTCTCCATAAACATGGGGGAAAACTGGATGATTTGCACAAGAACACACACAGGCGCTTCCTTTCCCTTTTTTTTGTAACTTGATTTTTATTTAAATACCTCCAAGCATTATGTTAATGTACATTTTCTTCTGGTTCATGAATAACAAGTATTTTTAAGTCTCAAATAAGATCCCTATACGGTTTGTGTTTATAATTATATTTTGAGTCTCATTTTCACGTGTTCAGTTCCTGAGCCAAATACTATTGACTTTTCATTTTGAATGATGCTACACAGAACTGTAACACATACTTGTGCCTTTCAGTTAAACAATATTTTTAAGGGATGTTCCTGTATTTATTTTTCAGCATATTTCCATGAGATTACAGATGGTGTGTTTTAGTTGAGTTAACAGTCTCCATAAAGTTGCTTAGTGCGAAATCCATTGGTTTTTTTTTAAATGTTACTGAATAAAAAATAGTTTACAACAACAGAAATTCTAGGTTATTTCATAGTCTAGAATGCATCAAAAGCATAAAGTCATGCATATGGCAGAGAACACAATATTTACAAATCTTTACAGTTTCTGTCCTTCTTTATTTATTGTGGCTCTTGCCAGGCAATTAGATTCAACTCTTACCACTCTGAGGTCAAATTCTCCAAGATAACGTATAGCTGTTGGCTAAAAATGCTTTGTTTCCCTTACTGGCACTGAGATTGATGGCTTTATGTATGATGGACCCAATTCTGCATTCCATTTCATAAAGTTTACCTTCCCATGGAGTTAGAGATGGTTACCACTGTGACTCAAGGCAGAACATGAAAACAGGGTGAACTCTACCCGGTCACCTTTTCTTACTCCAGTATTTTGATGTGTTGAACTACTGGCGTATTTTGGCGAAGGATAGAGTGGCAGATGAATTTACTTCTGACCTGCAGATTATTCACAGTTGCCAGTCTTTCTCCTCTTCATTCAGAAAGATGAGGAAGAGTATTTCATAATGCACCAGGTATGTTAAGGGATTCTAGAAAACATTCTCTCCTCTCTCTCCCTGTTTATTTTCAAAACTGATATGGAACATGCTGTTGGAAAAGCCTCTGTGTTTTTACACTAACATCCAGTCTACAAGCCAAGTGTTTGCATTTTATCAACTGGATGCAATTTCTCTCTTTCCCAGGTTTGCTTTATCTCTAAAACCAGAATAAGCAGCATTCAAAATGGATACCCATCTCCCATACCCAATGTCCACCCCAGATACTCTCCAGCTGCTGAAAAAGCAGAATGGTGAAAATCTGTCCTTCTACAGAGTTCATATGGCGGAAGTATTATACATGGCTTCAGTTGCCAGAGGTACTACTGGCTGTGAATTAAAATTCAGTATCTTGGTCAGTCGGTATCCTGTTCAGAAAAGCAACCGACTTCAGATAGGGTTCTCCTGGAAAGTGCTTCATCACTGTCTGGCTCTGTGATAAGAGGCTATTCATCATAACACCTGGAATCAAAGGTGCTCTGACTCCTCTCCTGCTGATACTCAAGGAAGAATGGCACTTACAGTATTCTCTGAATTCCAGGGAGACGTCATGATTTCTATAAAAAGATTAGTATAAGAATGGCACTTCTTCACTAAGGCTAAAAAAACACCTTCCAGAAAAATACCGTAATGATCCAACATTTGTGGCTTGTTAAATGCACAACACTGAAGAAAAGTACCTTAGTAATCATTGCAATACTATCCATTAAAGTATGGTAGCAAATAGTTTTTCTTTTTAAGACACATCAGGTAATAATTTGTTACGGTGGTTTATCCTGACCAGCTTGGGCAGGTTCTAAAAAAGGAACAAACACCAAATGTGTGGTTGCTCCAAAAACATCCTTTTCCCCTCCTTCCCTCCTTCTTTCCCTCTTCCACTGAGAATAGACCAAGAAGGCCTGACCAGCCCTGCCATTACATTATAACCAGGTAACACAGAAATTAATCAATTAATTTATTATTAATAGGAGCAAAATGTAAAAGCGGAACAAATTGTAGATGTACTACCAAGCACACTGTGTCTTGCTGATGTCTCCGAAAGACCCTTGTGATAAAAACGTACAGATTCTTTAGCTCTGAAATGTCGAATATGCTTAAACTGCGATTTCAAAAGGATGAAATCTTTTCTGTCTTCTATGTTCTTATAGCATTTTTTTTTAATTCTGCTTTCTGCACTGCTGGATTTTAGCATCCATGAGTCATGTGATCCTTCTAGCATCAGTATGTTTTTATTCTGATTTCTAGCATCTCTGCCAAAAGACCCCTGGTTAGACTTTCTGCATTTCGATGTGCTGGTGGTGGTAGTGGTGGTAGCAATGATGTCTGGGTTGACACCTTCCATTTAATTTATAGACAGAATTTTTCTGCTGCCGTTTTTTGAAAAACCACACAGCCAGGACAGCTGCAACCAGTAACAAGCAGAGCAGAATCACAATTACTGCTATGATAGCACCTTTACTGGACTTGGGACAATCCTCTCCCTCACATGGCTCAGAAGTGGGGACGGGCTTTTCTCCAAGGCCCTGGGTGAGATTTTCTTGCTCAGCTAATTCCTGGGATGATGTGTCAGTAATGATATCTGGAGCTGGTGCAGTGGTCGCTACTTGTGCTGGGTAGGCAGTTGTTTCTTGTGGTTCTACGTACAGAGTGTGATCGGAGGGGCTGACCATTACAGAGGTTTCTGGCATGGACATTTTTAAGCTGGTTATGTCAAACAGCATCGTTGTACTGGGCTCCTGAGTCACAGTTTCCAGAGATGTAGTTGGGTGGTCCCATGCGGCGTCATCGTAACCTCTGCTCATGCTCAAGTTCTCCAAATCACTCACTGATGTAAGTGGTACTGGTGTCTCTTTCACCCCTTCGTCATCTATCCTTGTTGTTGCTGCCACAATCGGTGTTAAACCTTCCTCTGGAGCTGGGCTACCATTGCCCAATTTTCTTACTTCAACATGATTCGGTTGGTCGGTTGTGAGGATGATATCATCTTCTGTTCCCATTGAACCATCAACTTTATCCCCCTCCTCTTCATCATCCTCTACCACTTCTTGTGTTACTGGATAGCCATCTAACCATGACTCATCGGTAATGGCAACCGCATCTATCTCTGCCTTTGTATCATTAATTGTGAGAATGGGTCCAATGGGGAAATCCTCACTGTCATAAAACATTTTGGCACCAGGTTCGTCATAGGCTGTCTTCACTCCAATGTGGTTATCACCTTCAGAAAACTGTGCTTTAGTGGAATCGTCTGTCTCTTTCTTTGATTCAGGCTCACTGAAAGCCTCCGATGGAAACCAAAACAAGTTTTTTTGGCTTAGGAGTGACACAGGGGACTCAGTTGGTGCCCTGCTTCCTTTTTCAGAAGTGTTTGTGTCCTGAGTAACACCTTTGGTACTTCCAGTTCTTCCTTCCTCTGAACTTTTACTGAAGGAAAGCTGTTCTTGCTCCTGCTCGATTTCCTCTTTGCCATTGACATGTCCATTCTCAACAATAGGTATCGATCTGTCATCAGGAAAGTTATCTTCATAGTCAATATGTGCCTCGGTTTCATCTAGAAACATTAAAAAAACCCACAAAAGCCAACATTTAATTTCTCTAGAAAAGTACTGGGCTCATTTGTTACAAGACACCAAGAAGAAAGGTGGAATGATGAGTGACTTTTAGACAGTATTTTTCATTCAATGTTATTGTTTATTTGAAAAGGGCATGGTCCACCATAAGCTGATAGTCAATATCAAATTTTAAAAAAAAAATCAGGGTAGGTGTCAGTGCTAACCATTAATATCTTACCTTTTCAGACTTAAAAATGTATATAAATAACTTGCTGTCTGCAGTTAGAGGACTTCCTTCAATTGCTTACTGTTTTCTCAAACCTTTGCTGTCCCTAGCGTGACTCTTTTTGCCAGACTTGAGGAAAAATTTTCATCATATTCAAGCAAGAAATGGATGCGGAGAGGAATGTATAGCAAAAAGTAATCAATTACTAATTGGACATTAAAAAAAAAAAAGCAACCTAGAAGTTTTACATCAATTTCATCCCTTTTGAGCCAGCTGTTTTTAAAGATTATATTCAGTACCTTATTGTCCTGGTTTGAGCGACACGGGACTGATTTCTTTTCCAATGCTTGGGAGAACTGTACTTTTAGAAGACTCTAGTGTCTGAATTTGTGAAAAGATTTACTTTATAGTCAGCTATGGTGCGTGGGTTTCAAGGTCTCAGTGTTTCTGAGTTAGCCAGGTGCAGGGATGAGGTGGAGCAAGACCTGGGCACTTGACTCAAGCTGGCCAACAGGATTATTTCATACCATGAACGTGACATTCAATACAAATTAGAAAGTTTGCTGCAAAGTGCTCTCTCTCCCTTGATGGCAGCGACCCATAGAACTTCCTGCCCCAGTGCTGGACCCCTGAGGTCATCATTCCCTCCCGAAGCCGTAGCGCTTGCAGTGTCCAACATTTGCTGTCCACTACTGGGAGTGCACAGCTTCCTACTGATAGAATTGCCTGAGTATAACCCTTATATATTTTACATTGGTATCCAGATCAATATTTGTTCTTCAGTGCTGTTACTGTTAATTATCTAGTCTTATCCTATTAAATCATTTATATTTCAACCCCTGGGGTTCCTTGTTTTTTCCCGATTCCCCTTCCTGGGTGGGGAGGGGTCATCGGGTGATAGAATAATTGTCTAAATGACAATAAATTGTTGTGGGTTTCTCAAACCATAACAGTTCAATTTTTTTATCATTATACTACTTTTCTTCCATGACCTTTGTGTTGCAGTGATACGAGACCTGGGGCCAGGTGAGCTGAATGGTATTTCTCATTCCATGAGAGCTCTTCAGAGCTGCCCAAGGAAGACCCCCCACCAAAACTGACAATGAGTTCTGCTCATCTTCATCTGAAGAAAGCAAGATGTACCCATGACTGCAAGGATAGAAAACTCTGCCTCCAACGCTTAAAGCCTAACACGTAGTTATCAAGATAATATAATCTATAATCAACTCTTGGACTTCCACTTTAGAGAAACTAAATGTTACCAAAAAGAAAAGATAAAAAAACTCAAAACCAAAACAGCAAAAAAATAACTGAGTGCAACAGAGGGGTAGATTCATCACAAAGTTTGAGTTTGATTTAGAAATACTCCCCATGACCTACCACTCATAGCAAAATAGACTTGACTCAAAGCCTGAAACTAAATGTTTGAATTTGAATGAAATAATGCATTGTAATTTATATTTCTTCCACTCTTCTAAAACCTTAGCTCAATGAAAAATTTTCCAAACTAGACAGGGTGGTTGATTTTCAGCTCACATGTTTTACTCTATAGAAAGTTGATGTAATTGCTGAGATTTATGCTGGCATTAAAAGTCCTAGAAAATAGTGCCTTGGGATATGGAAAATAAAACAAACTGAATCATGGTGAGAATTTTTCTTTTTAAGAGAGTGTTTAGTCTTTCGCGAAGACAGTGAAGCAATAGACCTGGCATGACATGGGAAACAAGAAATTAATAGGAGAAGCTGTATTACAAATCAATGCATTCATAAAGCCTTATCTTTTTTTTGCCTTTTTATACTCAACAAACTTTGAATCACATTTTCATCTGGGGCCCACCTCAGTTTCCAAATGAGTCACATTCTCCTTGGAGACTGCTTCCCAGACTTCTGGCAGAGCCATATTTGGTCTACTCTTAAGAAAGATTAGAAATTGTCAAACCAGTCTGACCAAAAACACTTAGTGGTGATACAGCTCACACCAGCTTACTTTTTGCCAGAACAGTTTAAGCCAGGTGCCAGAACAGAATGAGTATTAGCAAAAGGTATTTTTCTTGGAATAGCGTCCAGGTCTACCATAAACCAAAGCAGTTATGCTGAGGAAACCGAAATGTGCGACATAGCCTGCGGAGAGTTAATACCTCTGTGAAAGCTATCATGCTGTCGAACTGGATGTTCTCAGCAGGTCCTCTCATCTCACAGCAAGGGTGTAGGGTGAAACCTGCGCACCATATGACAGCGCCAACAACGGACCTCTCTCCCTCCCGGTCCTGGTGTCCTCATCTGTTTGTGTAATCCTCTAGATCCTCCCCGTCCTCTCCAAAGCAGGAAAAAACTTCTGCCTGGTGCAAAGACGACTTAACAGACAGGGGAATCCAGCTCTCAGAGTGGAAAGCTTCCTGGTAGGACTCTCACTTTTCTAATTCATCCTAAAATCTTTTCCAACAGTATTTCAGACTCTCATTAATGACTGGAGTGTACCGCTGAATACCAAAGCATTTTAGCGACATATTTATGAAGCTGTGTGTGGCACTGATCAAATGCTTTGTCCCTTGTCTCTCTCTCTACCTGGCACTCTTTGCATGGAAATGGTGCCTCAAGCCATTTTGCCCTCTTACCATCCAGACTCCTGCTAAAAGTTGGTATCTGGCATGCCTGCTTCACTAAAGTCCAGTGTCTCTCATGACAGCCTATAGGTGTCTATTGGATATATGTGAACTGGACCATCGTAATGTGAGAACTCACCATTTACCAGCTGTGATGGTCATTGTTTTCTTTTTTGAGAAGAATCATCACACCAGTCTGTCTTCACCTGTATGTCTCCTGTACCTCTATTTTTGCTACTCATTTATTTTCCAGACTACCAGTAATCCATCTGAGGATGAAACATTGATTTTTACGTTATGGTGTTCTAGTGCATGCACACACACCCGTGAACAAAAATTACAGTAATTTGCTTGTGTTGTTTCCTCCAGACCTATTCTTTGGTTAGCAATATGAATGGGCAGCGAGTATTCAGCTTATTCACCAGTGTGGATCATTGGTGAATGCTTAACAACTGCAGTAATACACTTTCTATAGAGTTTGAAGCTCTTCCCCTTTAGTGCCTCTCTTGCTGTGTACTTTCAGCCCTTGAGAAGAAAGTCCTATGGAGGCACATCAGGAAAGAGCATGTGCTCCTAGGAAAATAAGAGTCCTCAGTCTATCAGAACATATTAAGGGTTTATTGAACCATCAATCAATCCTCCATCAAACCTGCTGTCTTTGGGCCTGATCCTGCATGTATAGAAATGAATTGGTGCTTTCTTAATGCTCAGCTGAGGAAAGAAAAAGCCCATTGTAGTCTAAAGAGAGCCTGAGATTGGAGCTCATTATGCGCTTGCTCGTCACCGCATAAGGGAGTCTTGTTCCTTCTGACAATCAGATTGTGACCCAAGTTGTAAAGCTGCTGTAATGTATTTTCATATGCAATCTCCCGTATTTGTATAGTTTATAGCAAAGACTATCAACATAACTAATGTTAGCTTATGGGATGCCAGAATGAAAGCAACTATTGAGCTCTCTAACCATCAAAGGAAATACAGACCCCCTTACCCTGAAGCTTTGATTTATATGATCCTGAATTGACTTACACAGTAATAATGATCTATTCTTTCTTCTGGGCCTCAGACCTTCAAATGGGGCTTGGACTTGGTATTTAGTGAGTTTGTGTTACCATGACAATCTTTTAAGTCAGCCATGAGCTTGATTTTCCAGGAACAGATTGCACAACTTTTGCACTTCTTTTTGCTCACCTCCTCAGCACTTTCTTGAGCTTTCCAGCTCTCTGAATTTTAGTCTCAGTACTGAAGAGCAACAACCAAACGAGATTCAGCTCCACCTCTTACCCAAATAGTTGTAAGCTTTATAGATACACATTTTGAAAACAGCTAGCAACTGATTACAAAGTGGCTGCATCTTTCTTCCTATCCAGGCAGGTCTGGTTTTAAAGAAGAGCCAGCACTGAAATTAATTAGTCCAAGACCAAAAATTTTCTATATTTGGTCATTGTTACATCTTTCCCTACCCTGCTCTGGCAGACTGAAGTATCAGTGAGTTTTGATTCACTGTCTGAGGGATTACTGAGGCTGAAATGAACATTTTACAGCAACAGATGCTGAAATGGCATACTACCAAAGATGTAAAGCTCAATTAAAAGGTAAAATCCTTTTAATTTAGCCTTGTCCTTTCTGGGAAGCATCGAGTCCTAAACAGCTTTCATCTCCTTCAACTTTTGATCCTAATGTGAAAAGAGTGACCAAACACAGAGACAGGCAAAAACAGAGAGCCCAGTTTTCCACACTCTAGGATCAGTTTAATTTTTCTTCTAGATAGCATATTGGCATCTGAGCTCTATTTTGAGTGTTGCTATTTTGGACAACCATAAAGTGCACTGCATATTTTGTGGATGTATTTTTGGAGTACAGGAAATTGAAACTTGATTCTATGTAGACCATCACCATAAACATTTCTACTGCATAAACACATCTTTATTCTAAGAAACTCAAAGTACTTACAGCAAACATTAACAAGCCAGCATCTGCCTTTAACGGTGGGAAGGAAAAGAGTGTGTAGACTGATTTGCTTAAGATCAGTCAGATTTGTGAACTATGGCATCTCAAAGAATTATCCATTTGACCTGGATCAGGCACATGAACACACCTCTCAAGTCAGCCAGAACACAGCAGACAGAATTTGTGTTGCCTTTTGTCTTTTCCAACAGCTACAAGAGGGAGCATGATTTTTATTCTAGTAGAAAGTCTGCTTGTATAAATAAATAACCCATCATAATTTTCTAAACTAATTCGATTTGGCAGAATCAGTTCATGCCAGATCGATACTTTACATTAATCTAATACAACCGTTCAGTGACAGACCTGAAAAGAGAACCAAAGTTTGTCATAACAATTGTTTTGACAAGACATGGACATATTTTGTTGCTTATTTCATTTGTCTGTCACAATTCTCCCTTTGCACTGTTAAGAAAAAAAAAAAAAAAAGCATTCCTAAATAAGGTCAAAAGCCATTAAAAAAAAAAAAAAAGAAAAAGAATTAAATGATGCTGGTTAGTCATACTTACAGACCACATTGAATGTGAATGAATACTATTCTTGAAAACTCAGAAAACAATGTTTGAAGTAACGAGAATAGTTGAATCAGGCAAAAAGACTGGGAGCTGGAGGTGAAGCTTTTGAAGGTGGTCAAAGTCAGCCGAATCCTCCTTACACTGACATCACAAGTATGGTCCTCACTGCGGAAGTTAGACCGGCTCTGAATGCACTAGACAAATACCCAAGTGTTGACACTGGAGAGGTTTCTTAGATGTGCAGAAGGTATGACCTCTCCTGCCACAAGCTTACAGTTGAAAAAACCAGAGCAGTCAAGGGAAGAGAATAAATATATGACATTTTTCTTAGCCAGTTTTAGGGCAGAGATGTGACATGGTTTCCCAGCCATCTAATGTGTCTTTTCTTTGAGGAAGCGAACTCTCAAAGACACAGCTTAATGCAATGCAGACCTGACCCCCCCCTACTGAAATGTTAGTATTAATGCTCCTGATATTGAACTTCTGGTTCATTTTGGGAAAAAAACAAACGTCATTTAGCAATGGTTGCTTTAGTCTCTGTGCCTGCAGGACAGCCACAGCATGGCACATATACATCTGCTTTCAGACCTTACTACAATGCCAATCTTCAGGATATATTTTGTGAAATGTGTTCTCTCCACAGCAACAGAAAAAATAATAAAGTGCAAAAAACATGTATTTCCCTGTTCTCTGCTTAAGGTTGCTTTGTTGGGTTGAATATCCTTGTGTTTTCAGCTAGAACACAGCGTCTCTTCATGATGAGAAATTGCAGGAAACACTAACTATACAGAGCCACTTTTTTTCTTAAAAAGCATCTTGATTAAAAATTACAGTCTGTTACCTGGTGTGCGCAATGTGCATTAAAGCTACTTGCAATGAACAGTTTTCTTAATTTCCAACATACTTTACTGTATCCAGAATCCACTTACTATAACCCCAAAATGATTTTGTTCAGTTATGCCCATAGCCAAGTTTTGCCACGTATTTTGGATTATATGTGTATTGATGTATAATATATCTTCATCATTTAATTTGTGAACTTGCCAACTGTGTGGTTGTACACTTATGTCCTGGGTGCCAGAATGGACTGTATCTCTTCTAACTGGATCCAAACAGAGAGGAAAGATGATCCTAAAGCTACTTCAAAGAACATTTAAGTACTATATTTAGACACTGCTATGATGATAGTTCTTCAACTCCATATTCTCTCTGGGTGAGCAACTGGGAATGTAAAGCTGGGCATTATAATGTGGCAGTTACCAAGTAGGACAGTAACACGCAGCTGTGACATCTGCAAATCTCAGAAAACTTTATGAAGCTGGATAAACACTATCACTCGTTCACGGATGAGGTGGAGTAAGCAGCAGAGAGTAGCCTAGTGACTTGTTCCTGGTCTCAGAAACAGTGCAAGATGTAGGAACAGGCCTTATATCTTTTAATCCTCTGACCGGAGTTTTCTCCCCATGGTCCAGTTCTGTTGGTGTAAGAGCATTGGGGCCATGTCACATTTCCAGTTGCTCACCCAGCACAGATGCAGAACAAGAGAACCATATCATCTTACCAGCCTCTAAACATAGCCCTTAAATCTTCATTGAAGCGGCTTCATGACCATCTTTCCTCTGATGTGAGCCAGTGGGGACAGCAATGGCCCACTCTGCCAACAGGGATATAAATTCTCCGTTAAGTCCCGTCATTAACCTTCATGATAGGGAAGTTAAGCTCTTGCCTCAAATCACTTAAAAAGCAGTGTGTGTGCTGACTTCTGCAGCACTTAATTAATAATTATTCTCCTCTCTCCTATGACCCCAAAATACCTCTCAACTGTAAATCAGGTTTCTTTTAATTAAGTTCAACTTTTTTTCTTTTTCACTGAACTCTTAGTTTTTTAAAAATAATGAACCTTAGCATCACACATTTCAGTCTTCCTGTAAAGCCTCCTTTCTTAAAGAATTGTCATTAGAAGGACTGAACATATAATTATTAATTGAACACATATTGTATTTTCTGTCCCAGGCCCTTAAAGTGTTTGAAAAACATTAATCAAAGGAAGCCGCTCAGCATGAAGTCCACATTTAAATCATTTTAAAAATCATAATCCACAATATTACATCTGCTCCCAAGTTCCAGTGTTGATGTTTGTGATTTTACAGCCACACTTTCCTATTTCTTTTAAAAATATTTTTCTCTCCCCTGCGGCTGTGTGAAAGGCTCAGGCAAAACAGGGGAAATAGACTATTTATCCAGGGAAAACAGTGAAACACACACACAACTTAAATGGCCTGATTCTTTCCCTTCCTTACTTTGGTGTAATACAGTTTTATTTCTATGTGTGATAAAGTTTCACTAACCTCAGTGAAGAAAAAGGAAATATCAATTTGGTGCAGATTATAGGAGATTCAGACCCACTGGATTATCAGATGTAGATACTCTTTTTTCCTTCTCTCCCTCCATGCTCCTCCTCCACTCCCTGCAGTATTTCACTTAATCATCTGAACTGCTGTTTGTAAGAACAGTTCTGGAAGCTGAAATAGTTCAGAAAGATGTTGGAATTTATTTTTGTGTGCGTGTGTGTATGTCTCTACTATTTGGATGGTTTTGTATATCTGGCTCCCTGATGCACAGGCATGACCCGTTTCTACTAAGAACAAGTTTGACCTTTTCTCATGGTTATCCACTGCCTGGTGGTATATATTCATGAGTAAAAATAACTGCTTGTATGCCCCTGGGCATTAAGGAATATGTAGGTTCTGAAATGGATATGGCTATATGTTGGGTAGCTCTACCTCAGCTACCCAACAGCTGCCCATTCCTTTGATCAAGATTTATCCGTTTTGCCAGAAATATCATCCTAAAGGTGTGATAAGTCTCTGAAAAAAATTGTAAGATACTCTGATGACTGTTCTTAAATATTGGAAAAATTGTGAGCTTTAGGCATTGAGCAGGGTAACATGAGAAAGAGAATGAGAAAGCAGAATTCAGATTGCATCCACACCTGAACTCCTGGTACTATTTAGCCTATGTCTAAACAAGGGGAAAGTTAAAAGTTTGTTGCAGAATTTAACTAACGTATAAAGGTGGATTTTCTTGAAGGTTTAAATTGAAATATCATTATTATAATTTCCCAGAGCTTTTACATTTTGGTTTGGGGTTTTTTTAATAAAAGCCTGATTTCTTGAGTCAAGTTATTTGGTAAGAAAAACCACTTTCCTTCCTTTTAATAGAGTAAATATCTGGTAGCTACTGTTATGTTTGTAGAAAAAATTCCTGAAAGCACGGTACAAGATAAAAATTGTATGCCTTTTTATTGGAGCCAATTAAAAAATAATACACTTTTTTTTTAACTTTTCATCTCACTGCTTAGCGTTAACCCAAGTTGTATTTCTGCCACTCTGTCACAGACAACTTCTGTGGCACGGGCAGCTCTTTTCCTAACCTACCAAAAGAAAGCAGCATTTATCATACATGTAAGGCCAGAAGTTCAAAAGTGCTAAAGCAATTAGTGGGAAAGCGTTAGTAAAAGCTCAGATCAGCCAAACTACCTTCTTACAAGCCAGTGGACAAAGTCCGGGGCTTAAAAGATGGACGGCTATTGTATTACCCATTTTGCATCCCAAACAAAAATCCAAGAACACCTAAAGTATGGTCAGCTCAATTCAACCTAGTAAATATAAAGCAGCGGGGAGAGTGGCATACGGGTCTGATGTGCCCTTGAGACATATTGACCCCTGTGTCCACGGGGCCACAGTACCACCATGGCATCTCAGGGGCCTCAGTGCTATCTCAAGGGCCTCAGTGTGGAGCATCACATGAACATGGAATGCTGGTGACCGGGTGATAAAGCCATGGACAGCTTCAGAATGCCTATGGTAAGGAAAGATGTTATTCGCGCGCAGGCCGTGCTTAGCGCATGCCTACAAAAAGACAACAGCTTTTCTCTGTACTTGTTCTGGGTTCCCAAAGGCGAGAACAAGCACCAAGTTTTCATTTCACTAGCCTGCTCTGTAGCAACTCTGTGGCTTCATGTGAAAATAAACATAGCAGGAGATATACAAAAACTACATTGTACACTCTACCTGGTAAACAATGTCTTTGGCTCACTAATGCTGCCTGGGTATGGCTTTTGAACTACTCTGAAAAAAATACCTCTGATATTTCTTGTAACGTCTGTAGTAATCCCTTTCCTTGAGTAAACAAAGTAAGTACATTGAAAAGCTACAAACCTCATCCAGTAACAGAATGAGCACATACAAGATTACAAACAGCTGATTTCCAGAAAGGGGCTGATTCTGATATTAAATACGCAGATGAAGGATCTTCCAGTAATTTAAAATTATAGAATCATAGATGCATAGAATGGTTTAGGTTGGAAGGGACCTTAAAGATCACCTAGTTCCAACCCCCCTGCCATGGGCAAGGACACCTCCCACTAGACTCGGTTGCTCAAAGCTACATCCAACCAGGCCTTGAACATTTCCAGGGATGGGGCTTCCACAACTTCCCTGGGCAACCTGTTCCAATGCCTCACCACCCTCAGAGTGAAAAATTTCATCCTCAGATCTAATCTAAATCTACCCTTTTCCAGTTGGAAGCCATTACCCCTCATCCTATCACTACATGCCCTTGTAGAAAGTCCCTCTCCATCTTTCTTGTAGGCCCCTTTCAGATACTGGAAGGCTGCTATAATGTCTCCCCAGAGCCGCCTTTTCTCCAGGCTGAACAACCCCAACTCTCTCAGCCTATCTTCATAGGAGAGGTGCTCTAATCCGCTGATTATCTTCGTGGCCCTCCTCTGGACCTGCTCCAACAGGTCCGTGTCTTTCTTACGTTGGGGGCTCCAGAGCTGGACACAGTACTCAGGTGGGGTCTCACGAGAGCGGAGTAGAGGGGCAGAATCACCTCCCTTGACCTGCTGCTCATGCTTCTTTTGATGCAGCCCAGGGTACAGTTGGCCTTTTGGCCTCCGAGTGCACATTGCTGGCTCATGTTGAGTGCCTCATCCACCAACACCCCCAAGTCCTTCTCCTCAGGGCTCTTCTCAAGCCATTCTCTGCCCAGCCTGTATTTGTGCATGGGATTTCCCCGACCTACGTGCAGGACCTTGCACTTGGCCTCGTTGAACTTCATGAGGTTGGCATGGGCCCACCTCTCAATACTGTCCAGGTCCCTCTGGATGGCACCCCTTCCCTCCAGTGTGGCAACTGCTCCACACAGCTTGGTGTCATCAGCAAAATTGCTGAGGATGCACTCAATCCCAACATCCACGTTGCCAACAAAGATGTTAAATAGTACCGGTCCCAGTACCGACCCCTGAGGAACACCACTCATCACTGCTTGCCACTTGCACATCAAGCTGTTGACTGCAGCCCTTTGAGTGCAACCACCCAGCCAGTTCCTTATCCACCGAGTGGTCCATTCATCAAATCCACGTCTCTCCAATTTAGAGACAAGGATGTCATGCAGGACAGTACCAAATGCTTTGCACAAGTCCAGGTCCATCTGTTGTTCTCCCCTTATTCTCCAATGCTGTAGCCTCATCGTAGAGGGCCACCAAATTTGTCAGGCACGATTTGCCCTTAGTGAAGCCATGTTGGCTGTCACTGATCTGTTCCTTATTTTCCATGTGCCTAAGCAGAGTTTCTGGGAGGATCTGCTCCATGATCTTTCCGGGCACAGAGGTGAGACTGACCACCTCGTAGTTCCCCGGATTTTCCTTTTTACCCTTTTTAAAATGGGGGCTATGTTTCCCCTTTTCCAGTCAGTGGGAACTTAACTAGACCACCACAACTTCTCAAATATGATGGATAGTGGCTTGGCAAATTCATCCGCCAGTTCCCTCAGGACCCATGGATGAATCTCATCAGATCCCATGGACTTGTGCACCTTCAAGTTCCGCAGCTGATCTTGAACCTGGTCTTCTCCTACAGTGGGTGGTACCTCATTCTCCCAATTCCTGCCTTTGCCTTTTGCAACTTGGGCGGTGTGGCTAGAGCCCTTACCGTTGAAGGCTGAGGCAAAAAAACATGTCCCAGGTAACCAGGTCTCCTGTTTCCTTCCTGAGTGGGCCCACATCTTCCCTAGTCTTCCTTTTGTTGCTGACATACCTATAGAAGGCTTTCTTGTTGCCCTTGGTGCCCCTGGCCAGATTTAACTCTGTCTGGGCTTTAGCTTTCCTAACCTGATCCCTGGCAGCCCGGACAATTTCTCTGTATTCCTCCCAGGCTACCTGTCCTTGCTTCCACCCTCTGTAGGCTTCCTTTTTCTGTCTGAGATTGTCCAGGAGCTCCTTGCTCCTCCACACAGGCCTCCTGGCGTTTTTGCCTGACTTCCTCTTTTTGGGATGCATGGCTCCTGAGCTTGGAGGAGGTGGTCCTTCAGTATTTTCAGTACTGAAGAAAAATGGTATTGTGGGAAAAAGAATGAAGATGGTGGTCTGGAAGGCAGGACCTGAATGATAACCTTGGGATAAGGCTCAGTGAATCCCTGATATGGGGTTAGCAGATACAGAAAAAATAAATATGGCATTAGAAATTCCAATTTTTTATTTTGAGTGGCTCCTGCTACCCAGAAAGAAACTTTATGCTCATATAAGTATGAATAAATTATACTCTCCTGTGGTTTACTGGAGATATCTACCAATGGGATTGTAAAAGCCCTGTTGGGCCAGCCAAGACATTGATGCTTTAGTCACCAAGACCTTCACCAGCACCGCACGTGCCCAGGAGACACCCCTGCAAGCCTGAAACCATCTCGGTTGGGCCAATGGGAGGCCGTGACCGTCCAGAGGGATGCTCTGTGTGCTTGGTGAGCTTACCTTTGACACAGGCCTGAACCTGCCCGTACCACTCCCCGCAGCTGTCACAGAGCAGCGTGAACGCTGTCTCCTTGTTGCCCATGACGTACCCCTGGGCACAAACGTACAGCAGCTCGTCTCCCATTTCAAAGCCAGTGTGGCCATGCAGGATGGTGTGGGGGAAGGACGGCGGGTCTCCGCAGGGCTTATCTGAAAGGAAAAAGGACATGAGATTGTAGAGATCTTGCAAAAGTCTTTAAATGCAGCGCTAACAGTGGTGTTAAGAGAGTTGCCCTGAGGAAAAACTTACATACGTCCACAGAACTCATACATCTCATCCAATTCACACCCTTATCCTCCTTCATAACTATTTTCAGCCTGTAATTGGAAAGGTATATATTGGGCTATAACTGTGATGTGATAACTGTGATGTTACTGATGTGTAACAGGGATGCCTCTAGAGCGGTTTTTTTTCCAACAAGTCAGCCCAGGACGTTAAGCTACAGCTGTCTTCTCTGCCTGCTTCTACAAAGGCTTGGGTAGGCTGGGACTGGAAAGCAAAAGCTTGGACACAGTCATTTTTCTTAACTGCAGAAAAGCTTGTGAAATTGTTTAAGACTGGCACTTTAATGTCTACTATACTTTAGCAAGCAGGCAGAGGTCAAGCAATGACCCAGTCCACGTTCACAGAAAGAAAATGTCCAGGTGGACACCAGTCATTTTTCAGACTATCTCTAATCTTCTCGTCTTTCTCAAAAGCAAAAGTTTCTTCCCAGATACTCAAATTTCCCCTATTTTAGGTTAGAGACACCCTAAAATAAATGGTGACTCGTGCTCTTCAACGTAACAACACCCAGGGGTAACATAGCTCTGCTCTCTGTGAGAATCTGAAGAGCTAAATTTATCAGGATATAAAATCAAACAAGATGTTTGATAATATTTCTGCTGACAGCACTAAAAGCCAGGAAGCAAATATTACTATAAACAGTAACAAAACTGACTTGAGTTTTTTGTTGCATGAAAGAAGAGCAGAGAGGAGGCAGACAGACAGTCACTAACACCAGTGTAAACTGAATTTTAACTCTCTTGTTCAGATTTGAACAATATTGGCTATTGTTAACAAGGTGGGTCAAGATCTTCTAGACAACTTCTAGGCATTGCAGTTTTTCTTCTCTCAAAGGTCTTCCTCTTTCAGCAGTGCTCTTCAAGAGGGATTTGCCATGTCCCCTTTTCCTCCAGATTTTTTACAGTGCCTTTTGGAATAGACATCTCTTAGTTACAGAAAACAAAACAAACAAAAAACGTAGAATGCAAGAACATGACTTTACCAACAAACCCAATGGACAAAGTGTGCAGTGTTGGTACAAACAAACACTTCTATATTCTTTCTCAAATCTGGGATTTTTTTCCAGTGGTTCCAGAGCCCTTATTGACTGTGGAAGAAAAAACAACTGTTCTACTTGCCAAAGTAACTGAAGATTCAAAACTTGGTTTTGTCCTGATACAGAACAACCAAAAATGAAAAGGCTAATAGGTAATAGCTCAGGAGTTCTGGTAATTAGATGGCATAGGGGAAACTTAGGGCCAGGTTTGTGTTCTAGTATTGATGTCTCCTGCTGAAACAGTTTGCCTTTGTACAAAAACCGAATTACTTAGTTGGCTAAGCAAAAATTATGTTCCTTGGAAGCTGAAAAAGTGACCTCCAAGACTATGCTCCTAAATATGCAGAAGGAGAAACATCTTCAGAGAGCATCCCTGCTACTTTGCTAGAGTCTACTTTTAGGACAGCATCAGCACAACCTCTTACAAACAACATTTCCACTGACACCAATTCACATCCAGGGTTTTCAATGGGCAATAATTTTGACAGAAAAGCTTTCTTCAACCTACTTTCTGCAAAAGCTCAGGCTTTCCTGCTTTTGCCCTAGGGACATTCTGCAAGATCCTTGTGAGTCCTGGCTGCAGCTTTTCACATCATCTACCCACTTCTGACCCAGGCATAGGTAAATACATGTTTATTTAGAAATATGATGTATTTATGTTGCCAGTTGTTTACCTCGTAGTGAAATGAACATCCTACGATAAACATACACGCTCTGTGAAAGTCCTTTTGGATCAGGCTTTTAGAAATTGTCGGATAGACCTGGCTAACCACTTCTCAACTGGGTATGCTGAAAAACATCTGCCACTAATTTAAGGGACACGCTACTGAAGTCAAAGCTTTGAAGTCTATTCTCCATACTGTACACATACATATATACTGTCTAACACCCTCAGAAGTTAGTGGGAGTTATGCACACACACACTGACAGAAAAAACAAGCTCTTGAGGCTACACAAAGCTCAGTTTATGTACAGTCTTATGGAGGCTTGGCATCCGAGGAAGTGAGGAGCAGTTAGCAGCTAATGCCTTTCCTGTGAACTGGTCGGATGAATAGAGATTGATGTGGATGAAAGGAATAAAAAAATATTTTATTGCCTCATAGGAAGGCTACAGACCCTTGCATTTCATGTACTTTATTTATGTAGCTACTTCCACCAGCACAAATGGGAGCTGTGTATCTGCTCTGAGTGCAGTATTGATCCCAAGGCTGTATGGGACAATTATATGTCAGAGGGTATTCTTATCTACAAAGCCTTGCTTCTTAATCCTATGGCCAGAGGAAGCAGAAAAGTAACACTTACATTAGTTAAATATGGCAAACACATTCAAAAAGCACATTATAACCTTCCAGGAAAGAAGCAAGCTGAAGGGAGCTTTAGTCTAAAATTTGGTAACAGCCATGGTAACAGAGAATTATAAGATCCTGAAAGAGACATCTGGCTGATGTGTGAGTAGAAAGAAAAGCAGAGATTTTAAAGATGTTCATGGATCAACATTGTATGGGGAACTTTTGACTCTCTCATATGAGACTTTGTAAGGTCATGTCTTTGCTGCAGAGCATATTGAGTGACAGCATGGACAAGCATAAGTGAAAGCTGATACCCTGCAGAGACATACTCAGGTTCCTACATCCATTTTGCTGTTGTCCTCTCCTGTGTAAGATGTACAGGAATTTTCCAGGTTGCAGCATCTTATGGCTCCTCGTCCTGCTGCAGTCTCAGCTGCTATGACAATTCCTGCTCAGCCTTTTGCCAAACCTGTTCTTTCTGGTACAAGTACAGGAGTGACACTGGCACAGCAGCTCATCAAACTGAGCCACTTCTAGGGACAGGCTTCAGGTTTTTGTCTGCAGCCTTTGTACCAGGAGCTGGCAAAGCATGGGCTTGCCATGAGCCTGTGCTCAGTGCTGGCATTCAGGCCATTTTCTTGCTGGAAGAGAGGAGGCAGATCTGGGCCATGAAGCGTGACAGAGGGTATGTTGGCAGCAGCTTGTCATGTAGAGGAACAGGAGTGCCCTTTGTTAAGGTGACCACAGGGGTTGCCTGGAGTGGTGATGCTGGTAGGTGAGGACTGGGCTCCTCCAGTGCTGAACTCTCCATCTGGAGCACTGCTTTTCCTCTCATCTATCCTCCCATAAACCAGCACATTTTCTCAGTGCTTGCTAAAAAATCAGCCCGATACATGCTTCCCAGTAGAAGAGCCTGATGCTCTGCCTGCTTGTGTGCAGGATCTTATCTCAAACCTGGGAACCTAGAATCTGGTTCTGGACATCGTGACTCTTCCTGAATTTGCCACATACTGACAGTGAGGTCAGACACTTAGCAGAGCTCCATACATTGATAGCTGACCTCCAGTAAGCAAGGATGGATTGGGTTACACAGCAAGACAGAACAGCACAGATATGAGGTGATGTTGAAGGACACAGAAGATCCTCATGTCAGCAGTAATTTGGCACAGACTGCCTCCTGGAGTGAAAATCACCGCCGCAGTCAATAAAGAACTCAATATACATGGGTAGAAATCAGGACAGAGTCAACATCTGACAACTGAATGGGAATAAGGGGCACAGCAAAGATATAAGTGTTGAGCATAGATATGTTAGGGCTAGTGATCACTGGTTACAGACCTCTTAGAGACTCAGATATTATTTTTTACAAGGGACTGAAGACGCCTCTTGTTAATTGAGCTAGCACATTCAGTCATGATTCGCTTTTAGGAATTACAGCCCCTCTGAAGAGTAACTTTAAACTATGTGCGGAAAGGAGTTCGTGACAGATGATTTCTGGCAAAGAGTCAACACGAGTCACTTTAAGAACACAGCACCCTTCCTCCCCAATCCAGAATCCAACAGAAGCATCTTCTTGATTTAAACTACAAGAATCCCATCAATTTGTAAAGATTTTTCTGAGATTTCTTCATAAAATACTGTCTACAGAAAGGATGGCCTAAGATCAATGCAAAAAAAACATCAACACAAAGAAGATGTAGATTTCAGCTTCCACGCCACCTGGCAGAACTGGGAATCTACTGAAATCTGATTATCTACAATTACTAATTTAACTGAGTACCATGCCCTGAAAGCTGACATGAAACATCCTCTTTGACGTAAAACATCCCCTGTTACAACCGCCCAATTCAGCGGAGTTTTTCCAGAGAGACCACTGGAATTTACAGGATGTCATCTCGTCGTTAAGAAACTGGAAAATGCAGCCCCTAACCCTCAGCCCTGTGAAAGATGAGTACGGATGTTTGTTTTTCTTCTTGATTGCAGAGACACTAAAGTATATGGAATTTTTCTTTTTGGATAAAAATACTGAGTATAAATAGAGTACAAAGAACCAAAACTCAATCATAGCCAATAGAAGTGCTGCTTGTAAGCTACCAATGTTAGGATGCCAATACTTCTTTCATCAGATAGGGCTTGTAAAAATTTACTGGTTTAAATGACATCACCAGGTAGCTGGAAATTCACTGTCAGCTGTATGTAAAGCTCTATAAAAGAAAGCTATAGCAATGAAAAAATGAAAAACTTTATATCCACAGCAAAGCATGACAAATACAAAGAAATGGTTCAAATATTACGTAAAGCAAATAGCAGTTTGATTGCTTTTGTAAAGTACCTTTAATATATTTGCTGTAAAGAACACACTAATTTCTTTTTTTCTTACGGCGGAAAAAGGCAAACTGAAATATGCACATAAGCCATCAGGCTTTGATGGGTATCTGGAGCCAGCAGTCATGTTTAACAAAGTTTGATTTGCATTTATGCTGTATGCTACTACAAGTTGCTGCCTGTTTAGTTTTTCTATGATGGCAGCAAATCAAAGCCTTATGGAATAGAGATCTTACTTGTTGCCTGTAAATATCAGTGGGTCGCAGAAAGAAAGAACCAGTAAAACTTGGGAGCTATTAACAAAGAGATCTTTCCTTTGTCGCATTTTTAAAAAATATGAGAAAGGGAATTGAGAGGATCATATACACATGAAATTGAATGGTATGTGGTTCTACAAAAAAATAAGACTGGTAGGAAAAATTCCAGTTTTCTGTTTTTCTTGCTTTATCTCTTTTATACTCTGAGGCATTTTCTTATGAGCTTTGATAGAGAATAAATACCTACTTTGTGGGCCAGATCTGATTTATATGTGGTAATCCATTTTCAGAATAGGCAGAACCTAATATATTTTTAGGTAATTTTTGGCACTCAGGGATAAGAGAGAAATTTTCTCATCTCAGCAGATCCTGAGCTGGTACAGAGTTGTCTTCCTGACTCTAATGGCTACATAAAACATTTGTTTACAAGAAACTGAGAAGACACATTTCTCTGTACTGCGAAAAATGCAGCTCTACTCACAGCATTCATAAAACATTACAGCTACATCTTTCCCTGTCAAACATAACTCTTAGTATCAAGGATTGCTGTGATTCTTCTGTGTGTACAGAACAAAATCCATTGCAGGAGCACAAAAAAAAAGGTATGTCTCTCTTCAGGGTTTTTATTTGTAAAAGTCTGATCCTGTAAGCACACCCAGAGCTCTTGCTAGCATCTGACCACCGCCCTGGCTGTTGAGGCATGCTGAGGTGTATGCTTAAGCAACTTGACTGAACTCATACGTATGCTAAATGTTAATTGAGTGAAGGTTAATTATAAATCAAGGCCTAAGAAGGGAATTTTGTGATGTTTTGTACTAGAAGTTCCATGGTGGTTCAAGGTGCCCTTTGCACAACCCTAAGAATGGAAAACAGAGCTGTGAAGAGTTAGTATCATCTACTTAGTTTTGGAAGAAGGCTGATGTGACCTTTCCCTCGGTCGATCCTCAACCTTCCAGTCTGTCTGTGCCTTTGGCCGATTTCAGCCAAGTCTGCCAAAGAGGGAAAGCTGCTGAGTGTCTGCTCATTTTGGTAAGATGAGTTTAAAAGAGAAAAGAGCCAAAGCCAGGCATCTTTTCCATTGGGATGGGCATAGGTAGGACTCCGCTCTTACCCGTTCCCACAAGCAGTGCTGGCCAGTCAATCGGCATTGCATACGGGCAGACAAACCAGCATGTCCATACCTCTAAGGCAGCCACAGCACATGCGGCCCCTGCCCAGCCAGCCATGGCCGGACCCAGTAAGGAGCTGAGAGTGCCCTGAAAGCAGGGAGATGATGGGTACAGGATGAGGTTAAGAAATACTAGAGAAAGGACCAGATGAATTTCATATGGGACTGCAGATTATTCGTTGCATGGATATGGAAGCAATGAAAGGGCTTGCGGTTATTATGTATGGGGACATTGGTCTCAGTGTAAGAAACCTGGGATTTATCACTTTCAGCAGGGCAACACAACTTGCTTTTTGTACTTGGTCTTAATACTAATGTACTACTGTATTATAATTGAAATCATATCAATCAAAAGTAATGTCCACTTTTCTAAAAGAAAAAAAAATATACGGGAGGTTTCAAGTAAGAAGCAATTCATTAATCATAACTTAGATGTGTAGTTATTAGCCACACGTACGAAATAGCAGAACAAGTGTGCTATGTCTGAGGCTGTGGTGCGGGGTTTGCTGGTGTTGCTTCTTACTGGATATTTACTTCCCAAAACTGGAAGTGGCACCCCTGAGGTGTAGGATGTTCTTTCATCAGTCAACTGCTTTGTGCTGGCTTGTGTGTTACTGTGTGTTACACTTGCATGTTAAGGCTATTTCCTTTCTGGACTTTGCTCTTTTCATACCAACTACAGAGTAGTCTCTGCCACACAACTTCGCTCAAGCCTTTCTATTCAAGCATCGACTCTGCATCCAAAATTTTTTAGATACTCAAAGAAGAGGGGACCTCATTGTCATCCAGAAATGTTTCTGTGTGTAAGGACTATTTGGTGAATGTATTGGCACAATCATCCCATTCTGTCATCAGGAAACTCCCTGCCTTGTACAAAGTAAGTCGTTCATAAATTGCCTCTTCTTTGCAAATGATCCAAATTTCCCCATGCGTTTTAACTATGCAGTTTCCGAGTCCTGTGTAGTACTCCTTTCCAACAAGAATTGTCAGACTACGTTCACCTTCACCTTTACGGCCCTTTTACCATGAGCGGTAACCAAATGCAAAAGGCAAACATGGTTCCTTCCCCGAGATCCAGCATCTACGTGTAAGCTCAGGCACAGCAGGTGGAGACAGACAGGGGAGCACAAGGGCACAATGGAACAATAGTGGTCAGAGCAATGATTTCAGTGTCCCACAGCTGTCCCACCCACTGCACGGTTTTTCTCGAGGCAGGGGGGGGATGATGACAAAAGAGAGATTTGAAGGAAGACAATGAGAGAGTTTTGCAGATGTTTACAGGGAGCTGCTCCTATATGTGAGGAGCAGCATGGAAGAAAGCACAAAGGTGCTTGTGTGACAACATTAGCAACTGGTTGAGGGAGCTGGCATCGCTCATAGCAGCACGGAGCCTGGAGTTGATACCACGAGGGTAACTTGAGAGGATGGTCAGTCAAACACTGTGATTTTTGAGTGACTGGGTGCACAGCAAATATGCATCACCTCTGCCACATTTCACTTCAGCTATATTTTCATTCCCACTGCTGCCACTGACTGTTTATCAAAATGCCCCCCTGTGTTGTGAACTTACTGTTTCCCAGTAAATGCCATTTGCTTGCCCCTGCTTTTCTTGGAAATGAGATGTGAAACTTCACTGCAGACACCAACAATCTGTTTCAGGGGTTCCCAAACTTCTCTACGCAATCCTGCCTATCAGTAACAATTCACTTTTTGCCTTCAGAATCCGTCTTTGCTTGTGGGTTCTGGCATTTGAATATCAAGAAGGTTAAGCACCAAATTAAATTGAAAATAATTTGGTTTTCAGAATCATCCATGATATATCAGAGTCCCCAGCAGGCTGGTCTACACTTGTTAACAATAGCAACAAAGGGGGCAATGAAGCTGTTTACATATAAATGTTGCATACCGATAGATATGCAACAGCGTGGTGTTTTGCGGTTGGAAGCCAGCTTTCTGAGTTACATTCAGTTACAGTGCTTTGTATGGGAGATGCTTCAGGCATCTCAGTTACGTTGGTGCCAGATGTATTCTTTTCCATAAAGTATGTTCTGTGAACACCAAAATGGGGTCTTCCAGATCAGTAGTGCTGTTAGAACTTGCTAAAATGCAGCAAAGACAAAAGATAATGCAATTTACTTCCTGTAACCAATGTCTTTGCAGCAGTTGGCTCACTTAGCAGGCGATTACTACAAAGATTTATTCCGTAACATTCCCTCTTTGCCTCTCAGCAGTAGAAAAATTGAAGGCAAAACTATTAATGTTGCGAGACAGCGATGACTGTGCATTATTTCAATAGTATATCAGTGCTGACCTTCATCCTTTACACAAAAAGCATCATATTGGTCATTCACAAAGGGATCGGTTTCAATTTTAACATCAATGGCTTTCACGCTCTGCTGTTTGCTGCCCGTCTTTCTGCATATAATTGTCCTAAAATAAAGAAGAAGAAGAAAAAAATAATCAGAAATCTTCTGGAGTTGTACATGCAGGTGAAATTTGGAGATCTTTTATCACAGTAGTCAGGAGTTAGCCTCAGCTTAACTGTTTAAGAGTTGGCACGCAAGGCATTAGTGTGGAAAGATCTATGAAAAAAGCCAGCGGAGAATTAGATTTAATTAAAAAAAATGTTTTCCATAGATCAGTTCAAGACATAGGAAGCAATAAAGAATGTTTATCTTATTATATTCTGTAATATTTCTAAACATCAGACCAAGTCCCAGAGTATTTAAGGCCGCATTCTGCTCTCACGAGCAATACACGTTCTCACCAATGGCACCCAGATAAAAATGAATAGAAAACTCAATATTTGGTCTGAAAGATTATAAATCATTAGCATTTTACATTAAAAGACCATTAAGGTTGCATGTTTAACTGCTCAAGAGCTAACACAGGCAAGGTCAGAAAATTCATCTTGATTTCTTGGAAGAAAAACTGCTATCTTTTTTTTAACAGTAATTCCACACCTTTGTGTAAACTCCATTTCTTCTGGTTTGCTACCTAATCCATCCTGTTGCCTTTCATAGGTTTGAGCAAAGGTAATAAATCTGTATTTGGTTTTATAATTCTGTAATGCTGAACATGGAGGAAGAGATTACTAATCATCTCTTCTCTCAGCTGTATTGGCTGCTTAAAACTAATAAACAGAAGACAGTTTGTTGTAGAAAACACTTCTTCTGTTACACTGAAGGTTACAAAGGCTGGGAAAGTGAATTCAGCCCAAATTTTTGCAGCTGTACATTAATGGCGCAGGGTTTATTTTCTGTGGACAGCAGGTTTGTAGAAGTGTTGTGTGGTCAGCTATTCTAGTGAAAACAAGACAAAAATGCTTTCCACAAAGGAATCTTTCCAGTGGTGGAAATTTATCATTTTGTATTGTGCAATGGTTGAACTAATTGTGCCATCAGTCCTGCACTCAATTTGGGGAATAAAATAAATGTTGACTAACTGCCCATTCACCGAATGTGGAAAAGATCCAGTGGAAACCCAGTATTTGATCATGCACATAAATACTATAAAACAATTGATTTACACAAGTGGGCTGAATTACGATTATCCAGACAATCTTCATTCTGGCATGTGTTAGCTTTTGAGCAGTTAAATATGCAACTTTAATGTTCTTTTAAGGTAAACAAACAAAAGAAACATGAAACAAGCCATATGGTGGTGATCACGCATACATACCAGAATGGTTCCTACCACACTTCTGCTCTGGAAAATGATATGATGTCATCCCCTACTGAAAGCCCCTTTATGATTTCAAATCAAGTACATTTCTTTTGTAAGAAAAACACCCATTGATTTTTTGGGGGGTCACTTGAAGGACAATATTGTCCATACAAGCTTAAAATCAAGTTCTCTTAGAATTTAATGCATTTAAAGTCCGAGTCCTCTAAGTCAATAATCGGGCACCTAGACAAAAGTGACTTGATCTGCCAAAGTGAGTTCAGGTGACTGGGGAGGATCAGGCCATCAGTTAGAAAATTTTTGTATGTATTCACATATTGTTCCCTATGGTCTTACAAGGCCAAAGTGAATGAATCATAGAATCACAGAATGGTTTAGGTTGGAAGGGACCTTAAAGGTCATCTAGTTCCAACCCCCCTGCCATGGGCAAGGACACCTCCCACTAGACTCGGTTGCTCAAAGCCCCATCCAGCCTGGCCTTGAACACTTCCAAGGATGGGGCCTCCACAGCTTCCCGGGGCAACCTGGGCCAGTGCCTCACCACCCTCAGAGTGAAAAATTTCATCCTCAGATCTAATCTAAATCTACCCTCTTCCAGTTGGAAGCCATTACCCCTCATCCTATCACTACATGCCCTTGTAAAAAGTCCCTCTTTCCAATAATTACTCATGTACTTAGGTACCCGGATCAGTTATACCTCGCAACACTGAGTAGACAGATACTGACATGTCTTAAAAAATTTGTGCCTTTTGTCTGTAATTGTGTACTTAAGACATCAGACTCTCATTAAAAAAAAACCCAAACCAAAACAAAAAAAAAAACAGTTTTGAAGATTGTTGCCATCATAAAATTCTGGTCTCTGAAAATCAGACCACATTCCTTTCTTTGCTCAATCAAGGAAGAAAATTCCTGATACTTGGAAGCCACTTCTGAAAATCTTATGTGAATTTTCTGATTTCTAATTCCAATTTCTAGCCAATATATTTTGGTTCTGCCCAAAGCATTGTAATTTGTTTATCATTTCTTCAGGAGGCTAAAAAGTTATCCGTGGTATATTCAGGTCATCTCCAAAGCAGGATACCTGGCTCACATGTAAGATTGTGTACTTGAAGAGCAAGATTTTCTTACTTTTTTTTAAAGTATTGTACGATGAATTACAGTTTGTAGTTGATAGAATATATTGAATAGGTAATTAATTTTAAGAGCGTTTCTTAGCTGCTATCCAATGAGACCAAACTTACAAAGGTGCATCTTGCATATAGTTTTAACATTATACATAAAGAAAGGCTTTAAATGGCATTAAGATTATTCAAATTTATTTCTCACTAAACTTTTTTCCTACATGAAGTTTAAAAATTTCTCTTCCTGTGTATTTCTTTCTTTCCTACAACAGACCAGACCCTGGTTAATCTTCTACTTAGGACTTTAATTTGGACTTTTGTCATATTAAAACCGATCTGATTAAAACTGCGAATGTTCTAATGTAATTCTTCTGAGATGAAAGAGATTGTCCTGTAAGCATACAAAAAATAGAAGAAAAAAAGAGAAAAATCTATTTCATCTCTCCCATTCTTCCTTCTCTGTCAGTAGTTTCCTACCATGAGCTCAATCCTGCAAGCTTTAAACATCTTCAGTAAGCTGTTATTACCTTTGCTGAAAGGAGCTTCAAGAGTGCTCAGCATTTCTCAGCAATCGGTCTAATGATCAGACCTGCAACACCTTTAGCACAGAAATAGCATCTTTGCAGTCAGTAGGACTCCAGGTATGACTAAAAATATTCCATAATAGTCTCTGTTCTCTGAGTTCTTGAGGGTGCGTCTATGTTTCCTTAAATCCTAAAATGCTAGGTTTTAAACTATAATTATAGATTAAATGCATAGGTACGCTTTTGTCTCCGTTCTAAAAGGTAGGGTTTGATGCTTTTAACTTTGTTACATTTTTCATTTGAGGACTGAAAAATGGCAATCAACTCAGAATTCAACATACTGTAAAATTTCTTCAGCAGCAGCATTGCCATGCTGACGTAAGAAAAAATTGTACATTTTTCCTACTCTTTCCAGCACCCCACTGAGCAGTTGTGGAAATGTGTCGTCTAGTTAGTTTCTTTACTATTTTGAATTGTTGCACTAGGGCATGCATCATGGTTGAGAGAATGCCACAAACTTTTTTTTTTAGGGATACATCCACCTACCCAGCCATTTAGAAGAATGTAGTCATGCAGGGAACTTTAATTCTATTTATTGCTACTTTCATGTAATAATTTAACTTAAATAGACTTGCTCATTACTCATTTTAGCATACATTGTAATCTGATGCTTAGAGCAATGTAATGCACGATTTTGAACCTTGTATTGAAGAAAGAGATGCAATTTTATTTTTCCTTCTATGGAGATCTCTTATGAAAGTAGGCATGCTGAGAAGAAACACTGAGTTCAGGCTGCAGATCATCCATAATAATCCTCCATATTTAATACACATCTGCTTTAAATATCCACGCATCCCTGAAAATTACTCTTACACACCCATGAACTCACAATCACAGCATAAAAATCAATCACACATACTATCGCTATAGACCATAGAAGGGCCATATACTATCAGTAAGGTAAAAATATAGTTGGGAAAGGAGGGGTTTTAGTGGTGTTGATAACAGTCCCTACTGGGAGGGTGCCTGATGGTGTCTCCTTTGGTTCTTTGACAAGCCAAGCCAAAAACTACTGAGAATCTTCTCAGTCCACTGCTACCCAGCCTAGAAGGACAACCTGCTTCACGATGCCTCTTCTCCTGTCAGGTGAGAAAACAAGAGACCACAGAGAATCTGCACTATGTTGATCCTCGGCTTAATTCCTGCTGTACGATATGATTCATCCAACTAAGACTAATTAACTGTCCTTCCTCTGTACCTGCCCTGAAAGAAAGATCAGAGGTTGGCCAAGCTGATCATTGTTTTCCTGTGCCCTGACTCAGATATTGCATTTATCATGTCCACACATGAGGAGAATATTTAATATATAGCACAATTCGGTATGAACCAGACTTCCACTCACTCTTGTACTGATTAATTTTTTTCTAATCTATTATGTAATCAATGAGTAGTCGGTATATTTTGCACTTCTCCTGATTCCTCTGTTCAAAGAAGGAAATAGCAGAAAAGCTGGCATGAATAGTATTTATTTCACAATATGCCACAATATGCCATTATGTAACATATATTATTAAATAGACCATAATGATATACTCGATCCATAGTAATGATACCTAATTTTATATGCTGTATATACACATGCATAATAAAGATATATATAATAAACACATAATATTTATATATAAATAATAAACTTTGTTTATAGTAGTATCCACTGATACCGGCTTCTACTTTCTAAGATAATTACATAGCAATTTTGTAATACTTGAAATTTTTTCAGAAAACCCAAGTTAAAACATATGGAGTTAACAGCTGAGTTTATATGACATAGCATGATCCATCAGCACAGAAACCAGTAGGTGGGACTGGGATATTTTGTAGTCACTACTTTATCTGCCAATTGATTGTAAGCTTTGTAGTCTTAGTCAATAAATCCACTGAACTGAGTCAGAATGGTCTTATGACATTTATTCATAGTAGTATGAATTTGCATATGAATATATTCAACTCAGGAGAACATCAACAATGTGTGAGCTGAGGCACTGTGAAAGTCTGGTTCATAACATAATATAACTATAACAAACCTTCCCCTAATTAGAAAGTTAAAAACTTCATCACTTTTCTCAGTCAAGATAAATCTTTAACATCCTGTGCTAATTTTTTTCATGGGTCAGCTTTACCACTTGTGTTTCAGTAACTAGGTGAGAGAAAAAAAATCAGTAGTCTGGAAGCCAAACTAGAGGATTTTTATTCTTAGTCTTTACCTTCTGTAGTCTGGGAAACTGCAAATTATAAAGCTGGCTCTGATGAGAAATAAAATATAAATGACATGTTCACGATTACCAAAGGGAAGAAAATTTCCCTGAAAAGTCATGAAGGGGAGCACAGGTGGGCTTTGGAAAGTCCATTGACTGGGAACTATAGAGGCTAATTTTGGCTGGATGCAACCCAAAGAAAGCAGCTGCTAAGTGTGACATGAAGACATTCCAACAGCAATACTGCCACTGGAAATGTCAAAAGGAGGTCTTACCAAGGCAGAACCAATATCCTTTAGATTCTTAAAAATATACACCAAAATGCAGCCTTTTGTGCTTAAAATTGTACATATGACTACTGAAATAGTAAGGCCTCTGTTCATTAAATAAATATGGCCCATTCATGCAGATTTTCATACTGTAGCCTAGTATGAAAGATTTTATATAGCTATTTTACTATAATATCGCTATGTACATATAATTTGAGCATTCTTAGTGCATGTAGAAGAGAACCGTGTTGCTTCCTGGCCTGGACTAGTTGGGTGCTCAAAGACACGTCAAGTGTCACTAGAAAGTTGGTTTTACCCAATTTCATTTTATGGGCTCCAGTTTAATCCATGGCTTTCATAACAGATGTTATTGATTAGTTACCAAAGGGTTTAAAAAAATACAAAAATATTTGCTGAATGCTATTAATTTGCAAAGAAGCTCCATTCTCAGACAGAAGGCTTTCAGATAGGACAAAACATTACAGCGATTCTTAAAAAAGGGCAAAATATGTGAAGTTCTTTTGAATATTAGAAAATCAACCTCATTAGAACTAAGCAGCAAGTTAAAATCCTGGTATTAGTTGCTCTTGTGCATTTGCTAAGAGTAAGCATATCCCCTTTCTGTCTTCATTTTGCTAGGCTAAACAAACTGATCACCTTTAATCAGTTCTGATAAGAGAGGTGCTTTCTTAGACCGATCCTAGTCTGAGTTTATCCCTTCTGAGCCTGGACGCCAAGAACTACATTGCACTGGTTTAGGTGGTGTCTCACCAGTGCCTTGTTCAAGCCCTTCAGTACTGCCCTTCAGTACTGCCCTCTCTCTCCTGGAAGAGCTGCTGGGTGTCTTTTAGGAGGACTGCATTTCCCTTTTTCACAATTTTTACGTGAGTTATTTTATTTTACGACAGACTCACTGCTGTCATGTGTTCTGTGACTACATCCAGCTCTTTCTCCTGCTCTGCCTTCTCCAGCTGAATTGCTAGGTTAAGGCAGAAATTCCTATCAGTCTTCATGTAATACCGTTGCATTGCACCCCATTTCTGTTACTCCGTCTCTGAAGTCAGGCTTACCTTCCTGTTCAATATTGTGATTTTCCTTGGTCTTAACAATGAGTTCTAACCTTCTGGCATTAACTAAATTCACTAGCATACCCCTACCTTTTGTGCCAAAGTTTTCTAAAGTTTGTTAAAAAACCCTCCCAGTAAAAATAAAATTTAAAGTGTGAGTCCCAGCTAAGGAAATGGCTATTCTGAGGGCTGTCATGCTGCAGTTTGTCATGCTACAGATGGTGTTTTGGGTGCTTGTCCTAGAAAATACATCAAAAATGTATTTTATTTTGTATGATGCTTTTCCTGAAAAAGTACATTTTCAAAAAAATTCTTCAACTATTGAGCTGTCTGTTTTACAAGAACTGTGGCTGTCATACTTTGCCCATGCTGTCTTCCCAGGTTGTGCCAAGAAAAGATTCACATCTCCCCCAAAGCTGATGCAAAGTGGCTCATGTCCACATTGCTCAGTGATATCATTCCTTGGAGTAAACCGGCCATGTCCCTACATTAAATTCAAGTCTCTTGACTGAGCTTCATGTAGAAATCCCTATTCCTGAAACACAATTACTTTGTTTTTTCTCTGTATGAGACTTTCTGAGGTGACAGACAAGAAACAATGAGAAGACAAAAGTCATCTTCTAGCAGAGCATGACACCAGCTGTGGGCTGTGGGACTAGAGCTTGTGACATGAAGGCATTTCAGAGTGCAAGACCTCCTCAGACAGTTTCATAAGCATTTTTAGCATTTTGAGTTGGCCCATGTCCTGTCAGCTATGTCTGGATTTTTCTCTTGAAGGGAATTAATTGACCTACCTCATAGACATGTCTGGAAGCAAATTCATATGCATTATCATCAGACAGCAGAGCACAGCCTTGAAATAAAACGGAGAACTTGCCAAACTGACATATCATTAGGACTGCTTCTCCACAAATAAGCAAGTGGGCCTGTTATAGCATGTACACCTGGATAGATTTCACAGGGCCCACAAGTCCAAGGGTTTACACACACAGATGAGAGGACTGGCAAGGGTTAGCGACTGACCCTTATTTCATTCCTTGGATATTGAATTTTTCTTTCCCAAGAAACATGCTGTTATTACTCCACTGCCAGGTGCTGGGCAAGTCCCATGCAGTAGGCAGAAAAAGAAGTAGGTAGTCTTGTGAAATGTCATTTCTGAGTCTTATTATTACATTTCCCACTGGTGTCATCTGCAGTGAGGGCTCTGTTGTGTTCGAGACTGTAGAAGCATTCAATAGGAGTCAGTGCAAAACCCGAAGAGCTAACAAAAGGAAGGAAAAATAGAGATGAAGTAATTTTCCTAGCAGCAAACATCTGGTCTGTGGTCAGCCAACAAAAGAACCCCAGTCTTCTGACTCCCACAGCAAGGCTTATTCTAGCTGACTGTGCTTGGTCACGCCAGTGTTATCCCCTCTGAGAGAAATCCTCCAGGGACTGGGTAGGAACCGGCCTGGGGCAATTTCATGCAAAGGAACAGGTTGACACCCTGTAGGACTTCTATTACAGAATAGAAAGTCTACGCAGAGCTTCAGAGCCCTTATAGAAGGGATATATGGCTTTATTCTTTTGTAGACAAATAAGGAACAGGCTAGGGAATAGGACAGCTTCAGCTTTTCAGTCTTAGAAAAGTGATTGAAATGAGTAAATTTGCTATGAATATCTTAATACAAGCTGTTGAGGATGTTTACAATTTCTAAAACCGATAGCAGCTTTCTAATATCCAGTGCACAATTAGCAGGGCTGATCCCAAGAAAAATTGTGTCGTGTTCATTTTCCAAATTTAAAAAAAATCCAGAAATGAAAATAAGACCCTCCAGAACACGTTGCCCAGCACTGGAGGACTTGACACATGGTTTTCCAATATGACATTTGAATTCAAAAGATAGCAGTGAGAGCCCTTCAAAAAACTGCCACCTTTTTTCATTTATATTCTGGCAGATCGCTTGCTGGTTTTACTGACTCACTTGTCTGACATGCAAAAAAGCTGTAAGAGTGTCATTTTAGTATAAATAGCTATTAGGGTTCATCTGACAAATGAAACCTGCCTAACGACATTTCATTTCCTGAAATGTAACAATGTGTAATGCTTTATAAGTTACACATTTCAGGACTGACATGTAAACGGTTTACTTCTGGGCTGCTGGAAGAAGTTACTCCTTATCCTCTTACCCCTGTCTATTTGTTAGTGGCTCTTCACTATAAGTTTCCAAGCCCTCGGACCTGCCAGCGACAGCCCTGAACTCTGAATTGGTTTTGGTCAGAACAACTGAAACTGGAAGACAAAAACATCCCCTCATGGCTGTGGAAGAGGTTGTATCTGAGGCTACTCAAACCACAACACTACCAAGTTTATCGTCTCTTTGGATTTGCTGACAGGGAACTATTTGTTTAAGCAATTTCCATCCTGCATCAGCTGAAGTGAATCATATTTGTCGAGACCTGCTGCTTGGGCTAGCCCAGTTTGCAGGGGCTGCAGTGGTTTAGTGAGCGTCTCCACCAGCAGGTTGGTGTCTTCCTCCACCAGCATCACTCTCTGCAGAACAATGGCTTTTAACACCCTAACTGGTTGCTTACCAGGTTCACTTCTGACTTAAAATAGACAAGAGATGAGCACCTCTACCAGCACAGATGAGGAGGCAATAGTCACTGCAGTGGGTCAGTAAGAAGTAGGTTGGAGTGAGCTGGGCTACAACAATCTGGTTGGATCCAACAGAGGATGTCTCATTATAATCTCAAAATCTTTGCGTACTTACATATGGATTCATATTTACATACGGGTGATCAGAAATTTGTCAACCACCCAAACTGGGCCAGTTCTTCAGACTGAATTCTCCCCTTTGCCCATGTAAGAGGTATAGCCCAGAGAGCAGGCAGTACAAACACGCTCACGCTGACTCAGTGACATGCCTCAGCCATAACAGGAGAAACTCCCACCGGTTTCCAGGACCTGATTTGGCTGTAAAAGTAATAATAAGGACAAAACAGCCAACAGTGATGGATATATTTACTAGGAATGGGATTGTAATTATTCACTAAGACCATAAAATAGCCATCAGAAGTGAACAAATCACTGACTTGTGCAAAACCTGGAAAATTGAACTAGAGGTGAAAATGTCCTTACATCTCTGCTAGAGCTCCTGTTCAGTTTTAAGTCTATGTGGTAGAAGGAGGACTGAAGTGCGTCAGAAAATCTGCAAGGCTCTAATGACTTCACTCACATCGTTTGTTTGTGTTTACTTCTTCTACTGCCAATGTCTTATCCATTTTTCCTCAGGGTGAAGATTGGGAAACTTTCCAGGCATCAAATAAATAAAACAAACTGCATTCTTCTTGAAATTAGGAACTTCTTTCATCATGTTCCCTCCTATTCATTTCCTTTCTGATGTACATGGTCCAAAAGGATATGGGAGAATATCAGACTAAAGCTCTGTGATCTGCACTAGATGTCAGTCAGCTGCTGGGAGGAATCCAAGGTTTTAGATACAACCTATAAAGTTCTGAATGGTTTTGGACCTGGCAAACATGGGGAGGTCACTTCTCTTCCTGGGCCATGCCATCACATTCGAAGATTTGGAAATCCATCAAGGTGAATAACAGTGAAGAGTCCTTTATTTTGGAAATAATTTTCCCTATTTCTGTAACCTTCCAGGCATGCTGTGAAGCCTGCTTTCCCCTCTCCATGTTAAATCAGTTGAGAGTGTGGACTGAGGTTTTTCTATTGACCAACTATCCTTTATCCTTGCTATCGTGTTCCCATTTATCAAGTAAATGCCCAAAGTATTAAATAGGTACCTGTAGATATATTTTAAAAATTAACTAACTAATTTAGTAAAATATTTTAAGTCCTATCTCAGTAGCTTTTCCATGCCTTTAATCATTCCTGAGCCCTTTTTTGGACCTGTTTTAGAACCCTTCTTAAGATGTGGTAACAGTAATATGTATAGTATTCCAAAGGAGGCTGTTACACTGACCTATAACTGTGTGTGTGTGTATATATATAAATATATATTTCATATTCGCCATCCCCTTCCATAAGCACTCTAGCAACTTTTCTGTGTTTGTTTGTTTGTTTTTTACTACAGCTCTAGTTTGACAGAGTTTTTCTTTGTGATGTCCATAGTGTTGTCCTCATACCTTTCCTGGGCTGACAGAGGTATATTAGAATCCCGTAAGGTATATTCAAGCAGACTGCATATTCGTCCTGCATGCATTGTCATTGAACTCCATTTGTCATCATTTTGCCCATTCACCTAAATCCCTCTGAAAATCTTTGTAGTCTGCTTTAGCTTGTCCAACTTGAATAACTTTGTCTCATTTGCATACTTTGCACTCGACTGTTTATTTCCTCCTCCAGAGCTGCACTAACTAACAGTGAAACCAGCATAGCCTTTTTAGGCATTGTACCTTTCCTGTTTTTCCCTGGAGTCAGAAATATACAGTTCAGCGAACCAAGTAACATACATTTTGGTGCTTGCCCAGCCATGGGTAAAATAGTCCCAGAGAAAGAAGTATCAAATTCCAGCTCTGAAGAACTATTCTCTCTGGTGAAGCTCTCCAGTGAAGGTCAGATGTGGTGACTGCACAGCAATGGCATGCTGATGTGCCTCCACAATGTCCTTTCTGACAAATAGTTTAGAGACTTCCATATTAAGGACAGGTTTACTGGAGGAATGGAGTACGAAATGTTGGAAGGGATGAAAAATTTTCCTTTTCTTCCCATCAGTGTGATGATGTGTACATTCTCACATCATCATGGTGTGATGTGTACCATACTATCACGGTATCTAATTTTGATATTGAGGATATTCAGGGATAGGTCCACAATGGGTCTATTAACAGTTGCAGCTCCAGTTGCCTGCAGAAATTAATTGGGGATCTCTCAGGACTAACTGGTGGTATTGCATAGATCAAAAATAGGGACAGTTCCTTCTCCTACTCATCATCGCTCCTTGCGTTCACAACATTGAGGCTGCAAAAAAGAACTTGCACAACAACTTTGCCATGCACTTCTTAGAGAGGGATACAGTTTTCCTGGCTCTTCGGCCTGCATGACATCTCAGCAACTGGCTTAGGAAAAAAATGTTTAGGGTTTAGGTCACTGCCTTACATCCTGAGAGATTTCTGGATTATTTTTTTAATGATCAGAAGTACATACAATAAATTTTTTCACCTGGAAAAAAAGGATCACTGGAACTAGATGCTTTTGCTTGAAGTTGTTTAAATATCACCTTTCATTAACAGTAGCAATCTTCTGTCCTTGGGAAACTGTATTTTACCATTAAAAATACAAAAAAAAATCTCCAATGCTTGCTTAAATAACTGATAACTGTCACACAATCTAATAATACACTAAAGTTTGGGAACCTGGAGACAGCATCTTGATAAAACAAAACCATTGAGCATTGTCAGTAGATTAGATATTACCCTCTAACGCATGAGAACTTTGTAAAGCACCTCAAGCGAATGAAAGTATGTATTATGCTAAGGCTGTGGCTGGTAAGCCTGGTGAAGGAAATACTCAAGAGAGAAGGGACTTCAGATCTACTCATGCTCCTTTTAGGCAATTCCTGGATGGTCCCAGCTTCAGCGACACGAGACTTTTATGTCAAACCTCATCTCCTCCATTTTGTATTTTTTGAATTGAATTTTCTGTGATTTGGTCTCTTTGTCGAACATGAAGCCTGTCTACCTGTACCTGAGGCACGCTGTGAAGACTCTCATATTGGAGAAAGTTGGGATGTAGGTGCTTGGCCCAGTGCAGTGCCACATAGCTAAACCTGTGCAAGACTGGAACGAGCCTGGGTTAGCTGGAGTTTGGGAAGCCCTCGTCAGCCACGGTAGAGTGGCATGGTGACAGGGCTCTGCTGCTTCTGGCACGCAGCTAACTCCTATGTGGACATATGTCCTCAAAATCTTCAATTTCCCTGAAAGGCATCGGGACTTCTGGAGTATTCATGAAGGCTGACTTTAGCCTCCTGAAACTATGATCAACAGAGGGAAGTAGTTTCTACCACAGGGCACTTCTATATTCCTGCTTTGAACTGGCCTCTGTGGAGGCAACGATGCACCCTGGAGAGGCTGTGGCAGGCCACTGCATCTTGCAACACTGTCTGTAATGCGAGGCAAAGCTCAGCCTAGTGCCATGTCGAGTCATCTGAGCTACCTCAAATAATACAACTCAGCACATCAAGTGACAGTACCAGCTCCCTGGTGAGCTTTCTCAACAAAGTCTCTACCACTTTTGCATTACCATATCTAAGTACATCTAAAGTCATACCTATTTGAACATGCCCGTTGCCAATTTAGACATGCGTAAATACCTGAGAGAGATACATGGTTTCCATGAGAAGCTCGGTTTGCTCAGCTTCTTACGGAAAAGAGAGTAACAGAGTCAGTGGGAGCACTGATACTCCAGCACTGTGTCCTCAGCCTGCAAGCTCCTTTAGGGCTCAGCACCCTGCTATAGGGCAGGTGGAAAGGCACCACAACGACATCATCCAGAAGGAAAGAAGAAGAGGAAATTACTTCAGATCTGTGAAATACGTGATCTGAGACCGATAAACATTTGTGTCCCTGTAATATTAGCTGTACAAAATTCTGTCTGTGGAGGGAGCGGTATATTTAGCTATATGTCACAGTGCTTGAATTGTGCCCTGTGTTTTCCAGTAATAGTCTTGGTCAAGGAGGAAAACTCACGTGACAGCTGTCATTCATACTTCTCAAGAAGGGTTATGCCGTTGTCCTTACCCAGTGGAGCCACCGGCGAGCCATCCTGTGGTGCAGCCAGCAAAAGAACAGTCCAGAACCGCCGTTTTCAGTTCTTCTGCAGTTGCTAAGCGAGCACTCAGGTCAACACAAGCCTTCTCAGCTTCAGCTAAATCCAGACCCTGAGAGTTGTTCTTGGACTCAAGTGCAAACACTTTCCCTGCAGCACCAAGAAAGCGTATGTCACTCATTGTGGTATTGTACTCAACACATACTCAACAAAAATATTGCAAATTATCACCAAATAAAGTGTCCTTGCTTTTACTAAGTTCATTTTAATGGGTAACCTACTTCTTGGAATGAGTAATTTTATCAACACTGCAGATACTTTTGTCTTAGCTTTTTGTTTCATTTTGTTCATCAACAGAAAAGCAAGTATGGCTAAGCCCCCACCCATTCCCAAACCGCATAAGAAGCTTGTGTTGCCTTTATAGGTCTGTGCGTAAGATCTGGAGAGAGAAAGCATGACACTCTCCCATATGCACATATATAGTCATATATCCTGTAGGCTGTAACGCTGGAATTCATTACTAAGCATATTACAGTTACATTTATAAGAACTACATCTATCAAGTAAGCACAAATCTAGAAGCCGGTATTGCAACTCACTCTTCCACACCAGAAATAGACTTATACTTATTCTCTAAAATCAAAATAATGTAATTCTATGGCAACTTGTGCTAAATGCTGCTGCAAAGCCACTTTGTTTTCATATCTTCCTGGAAAGACAGAATTTTTTTCTTAATGGAAGGCTTTTTTGAATGAGCATGAGAACATACTTAGCATAACAATTTCTTGTGTTATTTTTATTTTCAGTTCAGTTTATTTTACTTTAATTTATCTAACTCTGTGAAAGCTGTAAGGGTGAAAGTTAGAGGTTTTGGCAATAATAACAGGGCAGTTGGGGTTTTGGCAATAAAGCTTGAGAAGTTCCTGGGTTATGGAATAAACACATTAGCTGGATGTCTCCAGAAGAAGACATAAACAATGAGTCAGTTTACAGTGCTGACATGTAAATTGTCATAAGTACCTTCTTTCTGAAGATAACATCCCTCAGAATACCTTCTAAAATTCAAAGGTACAGATTTAGGTTGCTTGCAGGTGCAGAAAGACAACTTTTAAGCACTTTTCATTCAGTAAACGCCCAGAAACACTTATTATGTGTTATTTCAAAAACAGATTACTGGGAGTCGTTATATCAGTGCATAGCTTCCAGCACATTCCGAGTGTTCACTATGAAGCTAGCTTCATACTCACAGGATATATTGACCAGTATCAGGACTCCTTCAGACTGATTCAGACTGATTCTGTACCTAGTGCCACCCCCACCACATATTATTTCAACAAATTGATAAATCTGAATCTAATCCTAAATACAGGGAACTGATACAGGGTAGGTCTGCCCCTGACAGCTTTCTGTTCTCACCTGTGCACAGTTTAACCCACCGCAAGAATCACAATCCTTACAGCAAAAAATGCAAAGTTGCTTTCAAGTAAAGATGTCACTTGTGTTTACATTAGCGAATGAGTGCAGATGGGTCCTGATGAAGATTTCTACTTTGGTGGGAATTCTACACGTGCACAGTAAGAAATCTTCCTGACTGGGGCAGATAGCAAATAAATAAGTGGGACAAGCAGTGATGAGAAGGAACAAGAATTCAGAGCACCCAGAGTGATTTTCTCATGCAGTTAATGGTAGTTGATCAAGGAATGCAACCCAGAAGCACAAATCAGTGTCCTAACCACTAGACTACATTGTCTTTTGCTTCTCAACTATAATCAATACCATGAATTGTAATTAGCCCAGGGGAGTTTACACAGAGCAGTGAAAAAAGCAAGCCTCTACAGTCCTGAGTACCAAACCCTCAGGATTCTTTGCAAAATGTCCCAAATAATGCACATGACTCTAACATAGGCTGTTGCTTCCAAAGCCATGAATCGACATAGCAAAGTATGCGTGGGGTAGGGAAAGAGATCATAAAAGCAGAAGGATTATGGTTTTAAACAATGATTCCTAAGTTGCGGAACAACTTCCATGAGTAAAGGTAGCAGGGATTAAATGTAATGCTTTACTGAGGCTTTGTCCCAACTTAAAACTTGTCCACGTTTTACCTTTCACAATTTGGCTGTCAGGATTGAGATGCATCATCAAAGACATACAGGGCAAGTTTGTGTAACACCTGACTTAAGTCTTAAATGTTAGTTTGACATGGCAGTAAGCCCCATTTTCCAGTCATTTGTATTTTAGTTAGAAGACTTAAAGGAAGGAAAACCATTAAGGATTGAGTTCCATCTACATGTAATTAGAAGAAATTAAGTTCATAATTTAGACTTTTTACCAGTAATTGACAATTACATTTTTAGACAAGTTTAGCTAGCCAAGACTGAGGCTGAGACAGCTTTCCTTAACTACCGTTGTGTGTTTGCTAGTACTTAAGATAAATTAACTTTTTATAGAAACTATGAAGATGCTGGTTGAAAACAGAGTCTTGTCCTTCAAAAAGGTACCTGGGATGTCCAAATTGCGTACACAAATAGAATTTAGGGTAAGCTAGGAAGGACATACTGGTTGAGAAAATTACAGTGAACTGCTTTATAGGAAATTTTGGTCAGCCAGAAGTGGATAAAGACTGACCCACTTACCAGACCAACCTGGGAATCTCCTCCAAAGATTTAGAAGCTCTGTGGCTATCTGCCCAGTTTTTAAGATGTACCTTCTATTTTGCCTAATGTCTTATTTAGAAAATATAATAGAAAGTAAGGTTCACTTATCTGACACTTGACCAATGGAACAGACAGATCCCCGGTATCCTGAACTGTGTCACATTACTGAGGGGCATTTACAGGAAAAAAATATAGGAGAGACGCTAGCATGATAACAGGAAAAATACAAAAGCATATTAAAACAGGAAATCCCTTAAATAAATAAGACTACAACATCAAAATTGAATTATGCACCTTGTGGTGGTATGGCTAACATGCTTGACATATTCATATATTGAATTTTTCTCACTTTCAGTCACAAAAGTGGTATAATTTTCAAGCTTGGGGTTGAAGGGTCCTGGTTAAGTATTTCTAAAAATTTTATCACTGCTAGTTGTAATATAAAGTTTAAAAAGAAAAAGGTTTATCTCATATACTCAATGATATCACAGTCAATTTTGGTACTGGGATTATGAAAAATTCAGATGGCATCCCCTCTCCCTCTAGCACATTATGACACTGTGGAGTAGTTGAAATCCGTATTCTCTCTGAGATAGTATCAAGAGATGTATTGTCATTCTGTTTTGAATGTGCTGTTTTAAATATGAGACTGTGCTCTAATTCCACAAAGTACAGGATGGAAGGATCATGTCTTTGTGTTTATTTGTGTGAAGAACGTAGTACGCCTTTGGTTGTGGTACCTTTGAACAGCCACCATGTTTGAGCTCTTTCTCAACCCTCTCCCTTCATTTCTGCCCGGTAACATTTGCTTCCCGTGATGCGATGATGAGACAGGTGGTGTGGAAATTTGTTCCCAGAACTCTAGATACTTTTCTGAAGCCTTTTAAAGCAAAGACAGTCCCTTTAGTTTCAAGATCAAGCTGGAAATCCATGGAAAGTAGGCTTTGTCAGGAGGTGTAATGCACGTCTTGAATTTATTGAGTTCATAATGAAAATTTCTTTGTCACAGTAAGTTTCTTCAGGTTCTCCTTTGAAATCAGTGAAAAAGTTTTAATGTCATTGGTAAGACATAAACGATAAGACATAATTCTTCCTACTGTTAATTAACATCTGGACTCAAGAAAAAATCACGCTTGAAACCAAAGAGAGTCTTTCTTTAATAACTAGCCTATATTATATCAGTAGCCTCTGCCATCATCTGATCACTATTATTACAGAACATTGATTATATTTTGATATATTTATGAAAGAATCATTTTTATTATTGATCATCACTAAAACTTTGTCAACAAGCAATAGGTGAATATAGTGTTCACTTAAGAGTTCCCCAATATAGTCTGATTGAAAACATACTCATAGAAGCACAGATCTCAAGGCTTCCAGGATTCATTTTTATCACCTTGTTTAATTCCTGCATAACTAGACTGTAGATTTTCCCCAATAATTCCACCATCGAGTCCAAAAATTCACGGTTGAACTAGAGCATGTATTTTCAAAAGGCATCCAGTCATGATTCAATGACTCCAAGTAATGGAGAACTTACAGTACACTTTATAGTAAACTGTTCCAATGGTTCATTACTCACACTCCACCTTATTTCCAGTTTCAAATTTTGCTAAACTCAGCTTCTAACAACTGCACCTTATTATGCTTTCAAGAACAGACGTCTACAATCAGATATATGGAAGCACAAAAAAGGGACTCGTCAAAAATAAAACCAGTCCAAAACCTGTTTCTTTGTACTTTTAGGAATCTCAGTGGAATTAGCAGAATTTTCTTGGTTATCAAAAGACAGAGTTTGGCTAATTTATTCTAATACAGTAACAGATACAACACGAAGTTCTTCTGAGGCATACAGGCATGGTTCAAAGCCCATTGAAATAAGTGCAAAGTTCTCCATGTCTTCAGCAGGTTTTGCATCATGCTTGAAGAAGAAGCATTAAACTGCATAGCCAAACATACTTTGAAACAAAAATGTCTCTCACAAATAATATAAACTGAAAGCACTTTAAAATGCATGCCCAGTGCGCTGATCTCATGACATGGTACTTACTAGTTCAAAGGATAAAACCTGATCAGTTTCAACACCATAAAAGTGGTGAAAGATGTGCAAATTTGGAGTCTGATGTATTTTTACTTAAATGTTAAAAACTTCAAATTGAGGTAAAAGAGAGTGGGGGAAGGGAAGGTCACTTCTGTACTTCAAGAGCAATTTCATTTCCATTTCTATGGCTGTGTGTAACAATGGCCGTCATTGTAATAGTAAGGGTGGAGGATTTAGTAAAACTGTACAATTACAGACAGAGATTTGGGTAATTACCAGTTCTGTTTAGTGTTCATGAATGTAGAGTTTATTTCTGTGAGAAACTAAAGTGAATGATGTCCTATTTAATTCAAATTGCTTAAAATATTACATCATCAGAAAAGTAGCAAAACTGGGGAGGTCACCTTTGAGTTCCTCCTCAGCTAAATTCAGTTTGAGCTTAAATTTTAATTTTACTAGAGGCTTTAGGATCAAATAGTTGGAATTGTTTATGTATTTATTTCTGCAACATACAAACATACGTGCTGTTCTGCAAGTGGAAGCCTGAAATGCTTAGACACCTGCTACTCAAATGCAAGGAGCTAGAGAGAGCAGAAAAGAAAAAGCATACTTTTTTCCTTTTCTTTACAAAAAGGGTGCAAAGCAAGCCAAAGGAAAAGAGTACAGTAGGCTTTATTCCTGCCTTTGACATCAGACATATCTGGTTCTAGGTCAGAATCATGCAGCTCAGATCCTCACCTAATTGTGCCTAGCTTTCTGGATTCAGGATCCTTCCATTTGGAACCTCTGCAGTCACTACGGATGGTCACTACCAGATGACTGGCTTGACCAATAGGTCTTCCATGTAACCCAAACTTAGTCAACAGACCCACTTCACTTTGGAACAATTAGTAAAGTTTTGCAATTAGCGCTTTTTTCCAGCTGAGGAGTGTCTTAGTAAGGGAGACTAATTGCCACCCTTCTCTGCTGACATGCTCTGTCTCAGAGCAAGTACTCCGCAGAAAACTATGGTCCATACGCATGGATATTTTAGCTGCTGTGAAAAGACAAAAGAGGGAGTCAAAGAAAAGCAGGGACGACTCCTGTGCAGCACGCCTGAAGCCGCATCCTTGTTCTCCCACTCCAGCGCAAAAGCAAAGAAATTCCCCAAAGCCTGCATTTGCACCGGCGTAACTGAGACCCATCACGATAACCTAGATTATTCTCCGGTAACTGCACTAAGAGTAGTGGCATGCCATGGTAAGTCAGAGCAGGACTAAGCCCTTGAGGAGCCTTGTGTCTGTCTGACCACGACCTCAACAGCTATGAGCCAGCACATTTCAATCGTGAAAAAACTGCAAAGCGAAACAAAGCTATCTTTTATTTCAGCATTTACCTTGGTCTTTCTGGAGTCTCTCTCCACTACAGTAATATGTGCTGGGGTAAATAACTAGTCAAAAGAGATCAATTAAGCTTCGAGGTTTTACACCTTCACCAGACCTCGATGGTCTCCAGTTTTATTGCCTGCTCTCTGTCATTATTTGTGTGCGAGATAATAAAGTGAAAGTCTTCCTTAGGGAAATATATGGCAACCGGTTTCGGAGGTTTGCCTGTAACAGGGGCCAGTCCGAATTTCACAGGGTTTTTACAAGGTGAATTCAAAATCCTTTAGTGGTTTGCAAAACAGTCAGTTACTTTTAGTTAAAAATAACAAATACACACATATATACGTGTCACCCAGAACGGTCCTGTGGCACTTAAGTGACATTTGCATGAATTAGAGAGTAGCACAATTGTATTTTTACCTACAACTTACACAAATGAAGAGGTGAGTTCCTGTCTGGATCAGGCCAGAATCTGTTTTAAAAGAAAGTATTAATCCTGTGTTGTGCTCTCAGATCTTCTTAAATACGTAAGCCTACACATAGTGGTAAATTTTAAAGTTCGCATGAAGTGTTTTCTTCTGTATCAATGTATAATAAGCCAGATGATTTATAGGACAGAGTTACAGCTGTTTGCTCGAATATTAATATTAGGAGAACACACTGAGGAGCATGTTAATAGAGGACTTGCACATTTTTCACAATGATACTTAGAAGTTAAAAATGGAAACTACAGTATTATAATAATGTTCTACAACTGTAATGTAATTCAGATATTCTACCCTTCAATTCTTATAATTGCTTTACCATGTGTGAAGTAAATTTGACAAACTGTTGAATGATAAATAAAATCTGTCACAAACTCTGCCTTAAAATTATCCCCAACATATTTTTCCCTTTCTCTTTTTGAGGATATCTGTTTAGGAACCAAGAAGATTCCATTAATTCTACAGAAATAATACAAATTGGGAGGTGATCTTGAAAAGATAAGGGAATTCTTCAGATGAAGCATTCTTAGCAAGGGAAATTAATTATTCCTGTCCTGTCCCCTTTTCTTAAGTTCTGTGGAGAACGCTTTTTCATGGGTTTGCATTTTTTTTCCTCATTTCAGAGGCATTTTGCTAGGGAAGGAGTATTTCCTAAAATCAGAATCACAGTTTTGCCTACTGCAACACAGTGCAGTTGCCTGACACATTTCTTTTCCTTTATTCTTAATGAAAAGTAATTTTCTTCAAATTTGCAAGACAGGGTTCTGTTGTATAAATGGTATTTTACACAAAGTGGTAGAAACATACAGGCAAGATTTATTTTCTCTCTTTCCTTTGCCATACTTTGTCATCAGCTGAAATAAATTTAGGTTAAAGAGGAAAAATACTCTGAGAACAAAAAGAGGTTCTTATTGCCCTATAATGTTTAAGATCTGTTCTCTGGAATAATGTAGCAAACATCAATGGTAAAGGATTAGTATACCCCAAAAAAATAATCCTGAGGTCAGGCATAAATCTATCGCAGCTGTGAAAGTGAAAAAATGTGGCCATTCAGCATTGCTCTCCCAGGAAAAGACACAGTTGTTTCAAAAATAAATCATGTTTTTGCTAAGGCAAGTTGGTCATCATTAATATAAGCTTAATCATTAAAAGGGCAATAGGCTACTGGAAACTTTTAAGGGATGCAGCTATTCAGGATTATCATCAGTGAGTAAAAAGTCCCATGTCAGAGTAACTGGTTGGTTCAGCCAAATTTGTGTCTGATCACATCCCTCGGCAGTGAAGTGCAGATGAAACTCACGTGCAGAAAGGTGAGCGGTCATCTTCAGCGTGTGTGGTACTGAACAGAAAAGGGTATAAAAGCCTTTGACTTCTTGTCTTCCCTTCCTCAAGTACCTGCTGGTATATACTGACGTTGGGGGGTATCTGAAGTGAGCAGATGGGGAAGTTCTTTGGAGAAAAGATACTTTTAATTATAAGGAGAGCCCTCCTAAAATATAGCTGAGTCTTCTTATTCGTGTTCTGGCTTTGTTTTATTAGTCTTATTTCCTCTGGAAAAGTTCACTATCCTGTCGTTTTGTTGTAATAAAATAATCTTAGCCTTCTGGGATCTTATTTCCTTTCTCTGCTTAACCCCAGGATATTTGTAGAGTCTCAAAAACCTCTGAATCAGACGTTTCCTAACCCAAACTGGGGCGTGTATTTAAGTTTCTTATTAAAAAAAAAAAAAAAGGTTTGTTGTTTTTTTTTTTTTTGCAGTAACACATTTCAACATACAGCTCTCATTCCAGCCATAGCAACCCAGCCCAAACTGAATGGGGGACTCACCATCAGCCTGAACAGAGATGATCTGAAGGATGAAGAAGACAGATCCCACGCCCTGGAGAAAGGTGAGAGAGAATCTCTGAGAGCCTGAAGCCATTGCCCTGTTTGCAAAGCCCTCAGCCGCAGGAGGTTGGGCTGCCGAGGCTTTTTCTCTCTCCTCCTCTGCACTTTCGCAGCAGGGTCTGCGGTGATGATTTCAAGGAGCACTTTCCCTCGGCAGGATCCTGCGTCTTGGGTTTGCACTGAAGGCGGGAGGGGTGGAAAAAGAAAGAGGGAGGGAGAGAGGAATCCTTGGCTTGGCTAGTGTGAAGGGGAGGGGAGGGTGGGGGGGAGATGTCCAGCCAGCTGGGGTTGGGGAGAGGCTTTATCCAGCCCAGTCTGCAGGGCAGTGCACGCAGAGAGCTGGTGTGAAAAGTCACATTATCCTGTCGGTAAATACCTAATGGATCATGGTGGAAGAAATGTAAAAGCCAGGAGGGAGAGAAAAGTGGGGGGGAGGTGGCGGGGGGGGAAGGACAAGCGACGAGCAGAAGAAATCCCTGGCTGAAAGGAGAAGGGCAGCTAGATAGCTGGTGCTGGTACGCAGTGAGTTTGTGGGCTTAGCTGTGCATCTCTGGAGGGATGGGTTCAGACGTGGGGAGTGTTTTCTGTCTGCAACATGAAATCAGCCAGCGGCACGCTGCTGAGGGTTGCAGGTCAGGGGCTGCTGCAGCAAGAGTGACGGTCTTCAGGTAAGGGCTGGGGAAAGGTGACAAATGGCATGGGACCTTGGTGGCCAAGCCTCCCTGAAGATCGGGATTGGGATGGATTAATCCTACTATTTCAGGTCCTGGGTTCGGGACAGGCATGAGGAACTGAAGGTCCAAGCAGGAGTCTGTCAGCTGGTCTCCGCCAGCGCTCCTGGTCCAGATGAATGATGCTGGTCAGGTTTGAATGCTCTGAGAGCAGCTGATGAAGGGAGTTTCCACCTCCCACTAGCACTTACAGCACTGACATCTGTCCCTTATTCTCATTCATCCTATACTTGTCCCAACACAACTCAAAAGAATCCCCCGCAATAAGAGGAAACATACTGGTGGTGATGCCAGGATTTATTTCGCTAAATATATAAACGGAATAGTTTTGTGTTGCTGTTGGAACCGAGCGGGGCTCAGAAATGTTGTTTTCATATTCCCATCCTATTTTGCTTTTATTTCAGCTTCTTAAAATTTTTTCCCTTAGAAATTTGAAGCTGGGCAAAAAACACTCAGTCTGCTAGAAACCCTGAGCCACCAGGAACAGAAGTAAGGACCTGACCCTCCTCACTGCCAGAGGCCTCGGTGTCTTAGATGGCAAGGTGCTGGCAGGCAGTTGCAGGCATCTTCTGATAATGGTGAACCTGCCCGATGTTGGTTTCGGTCTGACTGAAATGACTCAAGCTCAGGAACTTCTATAGATGATATTCAAGGAAGCAAGTAACACAATAATACTGGAAGCTTTAAAAATACCTACATTTCATGAATTCAGGCAGATAATGCTCTGATCCTGTTGACTTTTAAAGAATTGTAGCCTTCTTCCCCTTCTTTATAGCCAGCATGGCATGTGAATGTACACGCTGAAAGCTTTCAGACAGGTAGCTTTAAATTTTCTGTTTACCCAGAGAGTAGGGATGGATGGCAGCAGGTTTCTTTACATCGCCTTGCCAGCCTAAGTTGTAAGGAACACCTCCAGAAATGGACGGATGGGCAGTTTCTTGCTCACTCCATCCTTAACATGGGACAGTTGGTGCGATGTAACTACGTAACTGCATTTCATTTCAAGGGAAACTGTATGCTCTGTGCAACAGAAATTAACGCACAACGTGACAGAAAAGGAAATAGAAAATTGTAGCATTCTTTGAATTTATTTGTGTTTCTTTTACTAGTGACATAGCTAATGGCATAAAATGCAGTTTTAACCCTCCGATACACCAATAGTTCTACCCCTATTATAAAAATCAGTGGGCACAAAAAAATGAGCGAAGATGTTGAATCTACACACCTTTAGTGAGATAGCAAAGAGGTTCCATGAAATTGAATAAGTAATTAGAGCAAGAAAACCAGACATTAACAGAGACTTGACATGACCACAGCAATAGCTGCAGGTTTCCTTGACACTTGTTATAGGGCTGATGACTTTGTTGGCCCTTTGCTGTCCTCATGAGTTTAGCCAAAGCAGTTGGAAGAAAGGACCGTATCTTCCGGATTTCCATCTAAAATTCCAAAGGTCTGTTGGATTAGTTTTGCTATAATTGGATCATTTCCTTGTGTTGATATATGTAAAGGCATGTTGCCACTCTGGCTCCTGTCTTGGAAAATCTCAGCTTGTATTCTTGAGTAGAACATCTCACTGATTTTAAAGAATGACAACAAATCACAGGATCTGTTCCTTTTTGAAGGCATGAACAGTTAGTGGAATGACTTGGCTTCTTGTTGTCATCCCATCTCAGCTGTAAAGTAACTCTGTAAATGTGGAAAGGCAAGGACACTTACCAGTTATTAACTCCTGGAAGGTAGGTATCTTGCTGTCAAACAGTTGTCCTTCCAATCTAATATTTCTATCGGTAAAAAACCCTGCTCCCAGTGTATTTTGGAATATTTACATAAAGCTGAGCAGATTAAGTTTTGTACAGAAATGATGCACACATTAGTGTGCATTGAAATCAACATTAATCAGGCAAAAATCTTGCCTTTAGATTTTGGACTTCTTGGAACCAAAAACTCTACATGAGATCTGGCAGTTAAGATGGTTAGAAACAGATAAAACCTTTTGCTCAGAACCTCTGGCACTCATAGCACTACACATCGGTCAAACTATTCAGTGTAGGATGTACAATGTATTATGACGCGTTACAAAAGATTAATTGTACGTGCAGCTTTACACAACTCATAGATCATGCCTTCCTTGGGAGTAGTGAATGTGCCAACAGTGATATTTTATAAAACAGTGCTTCAGCATATGCAAACTTTTACACAGGGTGTAAGACTTGTGAAGGCACTGGGCCATAAAGTGCTAACATACACGTATGAATGTACACACTCAAAACACTCACGCGCTGTGAAGCACACAATGATGGCTGGGGCATCTAGTACCTGCAGAGCATCTATATACATTTACATCTGGAATATGTCATTTAAGTTAGAGCGGATTTTTAATACTAAATAAAACACCTAAAAGAAATATAAGTGAACAAAGGCACATTTGAAAACAGGACCATGTGTATTTACAATAGAGATTATTGTATTTGGTCTCTTCATATCTACTACTAGGAATATTTACTTTCTGCCATTAAAAAGTTATATACTATAAACATTATAGATGTAAAGGCTCCAAATCTGCAAATTCTAACACATGACCTTAAGCCTTTGCAAGATAAGGACCTAGGATCCTAAGGCCTTGAGCAAATAGACACTCTCAGAAACATTTGCTATCTCAAGCCAAGCTGGGCAGATGTTGGCAGATTTGTTAAAAGTGCTGCAGCTGGCAAAGAATCCGGTCTTTGAAGAGTGCCGGAAAGTCATAGGAAAGGTCACTTTTCATATCAGAATAAAGCACAATAGAAATAAAGTTTCTGTTCAGAAAAAGATACCTCTCTTCTCTGTCACTAAAGCATGAGATTCTGTTTAACTTGTTTCTCTGCATAATGCAACAGCTTCAGATGTTGACAGTCTGCATAATGAAGCTTGAAGAACTGAATTTAAATGGAATATAGGCTTTAGGTTTACTTATCATCCCAAACTTTAATTCTTTTTTTTTAAAGAAAGACATCTACATTAATATGTGAACAAGGTGGTGACTAAATTGCTCTAACCAGCATGATTATTAAAATTTATCATATAGTCTGGAACTTCTGAAGTAATGTCTCCAGATGAAGTTGAAAGGAGAGAAATACAGAAATAACTGAGGCCTACAGCTTGCTATGCGCACTACACTCAGCTGCAGAGGATGCATAAAATGATGGCACTACTGGATAACTCCATAACCAGTTGTGGTGATCCATGCCCAGTATGTGTTACCATATCCAAACATTCAGATATCAGTTGATATACGTAAATGTCATGAAATAGTTGATTTCCTACAGGCCAGACATGTTGGCGATGGCTCTCCCTAGATAAAGTGGTGAGAACTGTGGAAACCAAGAGGATTTGGGTTCTGCAGGTTACTAACACATCAACTTGTAAGTCTGCACAACCTTTTCAGACTCTCTCTCTTCACATATAAATGGAGATAACCAACTTTACGCACCATTCTGATATACTCTTAGTAAATCAACATAAGTTTCTTTATAGATATCTTTGTAGTATCATATCATTATTATGGGGGATGTCTGCTTTCCTGAAGTCGATAACTTGAGCTGCTGCTAGAAACAGGACATAAAGAATTACGGCTCGGCTTGCCAAGCACCACATAAAGGGATCTGAAATACCTAATAGATGATATAGCATTTACATACAAGCACCACAATGACTGGCATCTCCTAAAGGATATGGAGTCTGTGCGACTGAAGGGCAGGCAGGAAACCTTGGTAGTACTGTACGCCTGTTGTACTCATGGATAGTACACCTACTGTATACTGGGATCCAAACTTATTCTGCAGCTGTATCTAAGCTTCTAACCCCCAAAAAGCCAACTGGAAAAGGGAAAGAAAAAAGAAGGAGAGAAAGATTTCTTTGTTTATAAAATACGAATTATTAAGCAACATTAACAGAGACAAACATTTTTCAGTGTCTGGCAGTCTGCAACAGTCTACTAGCTGCAGGGAACTTTTTATTTTATTTATACAGAGTGTTTGCACCTAATTAAATGAAAAAGTAGAAACGTGCAGAACTACCTGAAAGTAATTCAGGGAGCTGACAAAAAAAAAAAAAAAAAGGAAAAGTCATGTGCCCCACTTTGTGGGTGGTGTGTCAAACACAGGGACTTGTGTCATGGTGCTGCTGACCCCAAGAAAGAGTGTGATTCTTACACCTACATCATGTTATGTGGGGTCAGGCATTGTCATGTGACAGGCCACGACCCTCATATAAATCATTGCCATGTAAACTGTAAAAATCACACTTCATTTCTTGAAGACTGAGCAGTCTCAAGAAAAGAATGAAGATATCTGGCCATAAAACAGCAGCTGCAATGTTAGTGATATACAAAATTAACTCCATTTTTTTCCTGGTGAACAGAGGTAAACCAAACATCTGGCTGGTTTTGGTTGGTGTTATTTGGCCAGGGGAAGGCTGATAATTTTTACTTTCTTCTTTTTCTAAAACCTTGCAGCAGTTTAATGGGTGAAAATTATGTAGCAGTGTAAAAAAGTACTCAAGTTTAGTCAAATGGTTTCTCTTTGGTCTCTGTGGGCATCTGCAAAAGTCTGGGTAGAGACAGAATCTAATACCTTGCCTGGATTTCCCTCTTCAGCCTGCAGACAAACCACTCTCATTTCACAGTTGTACCCCCCTTTTCTCACACCCTCTAACCTTCACCAGCCATGGTCTTAGATGAGAGAGAGCAAATAAATTAAATTCAAGGTTACCTGCATCTACCTAGCCAACAGCAGCTGACTACCTCACTCTGGGGCCATGAGCGAGCATGGGATGTGACTCATCTTCTCATGGTCCCTGGCCAACAACCAGAGAAAAGACAATCCCTTTCTAGGGGTCTCACTGGTGCTGGGAGTCTCCTCTGAAGCAGGGTACCCACACCTGCATCAGCAGGGCGTCAAGCTGTAGGCATTGCTGTAAGATATACTTCACCTGGACACACAGGGTCAACGTGGACCAACAAGCAACAGCTGAACTTCAGCACTTATCACAGATCCCCACACCTTCTCCATCCACTCCCACCTTGAGTCTCTCCAGTCATCTGTGAGCCCCATTGCATGGAGACACAGGAATGCTGTAGGGCTAGAGCACCTGTGGCAGGAAGAGTTTGGCCCCAGTAGATTTATAAGGTGCCACCTCTGTGGCATGGTGTTGTCCTCCTGCGGCAGAATTGCGCTCCAGCACCTCAGCTTTGGTTTTCGAAGGGACACGTCTAGTCCTTCCGTTTGCAAACAGACCCTTGCAAATATAGGAGAAGGAGGCGTGCAGAAAGCTGGAAACGGCACGTCTCAGAGCTGCAAACACTCCCGACCAGGGCTGCAGGGAATATGCAAGGCCATGGTTGTAGAGTTTGTCACCCTTCCAGCATAGCAATTAATTTGCCATTTATTTTACCAGTCACCTAATATTTTGGCTTTTGTGTCTCAGCCTCCTTCTCCAGTTATTTCCTAAAAGTTTAACTGCATTATAACGTACGCTCCCTGGACCTTAAGGCACCCTTAATTTCTCATTAACTGTTAGCTCTGCCCTCTAGTGCTGCATGCGACACAGGAACTGGATGTTGTGTTATAGGCTCATGGCTTTGCCGTAAAGCCCAGCTGGTGTTTAAAAGCTGACTGGTCAAATGCTAAATGGTCAAAAACCTCCACATTAACTACGCTGACTTGACATTTTTTGCACCTCCTGGGAGTGGGTTACTAGTCCATTTCCAGTCATTTAAACAACAGACCTCTGAAATACAGCCGACCCAAACCCCAGCATTTTATAACACCAACCGGTTCAACTGAAATTTATTTATTGCATGCTTATGCGGCTCAACCTGTGGCTCTGATCCACCCCACAGGTTCTCAGCTGCTGGGGAGGTGACCACGGGCTGCTTTGAGTGAAGTGCAACTGAGAAAGTTCTTCACCTCAGTGCCTGGAGTTCAAGGTCAAGGTAGAACGAACAGCTGAACCAAAGAGAGCACAGGGCTCTGCTGAAGCAAAAGGTTTTTATGGCAGGCTGTCATAGTAACCAGACATGGTATAGTCATGAAATGTGAGTGAGTTTCAGCTTGGACACTTTGCAGTTTGCAGTGCATATGCAAGAACTTCTGATAGTGCTTTGCCCTGAAACAGTAGTATTTTTAAGTAGAGCTTTATGCAGACTCTAAAGTGCTGTGTTTTCATAATTCCACTTGGGGAAAATGACATTGCTTAAACACACTGAAGCAGTTAGGATAATGTTGTCATGTTTCCTAACTCAGCAGAACTGAGTACCGGGAGATGAAGGCATGGCTGTTGATACCTGTCTTTGAAACGCCTTCCCTCCTTGCACAAGCCAAGCATGCCACTACTAAGGTCACTATAACTTTTTGGTAAGACAACAGAAAATATGAGAAAGGCAAACACTGAAGAAGCTTTGAGTCTTTCTTGTCATAGATGCTCATGCATACTTGGGAAGGAAATACCCTGCCACACTCCCCATCTTCCCTTCCTCCAGTTAGCACACTTAGCTTTCACAGTCCGACCTCTTTCACACCTCTCCGTGATCTCACCAAGATATGCAGGTACTTGAGGAGAGTGGAACTGAGCATCTGGGAGTGTAAAGCTGCTGACTGATATGTGCAGGGTTTTATTCAAAGATCGTTGGAGGAATTAACATGACAGAGAGTAGACTGGAAAATCTAATGCAGATGGTACCAACCTACTGTGGGAGTCTGGGGCACTGAAGCACTCTTTGGCTGGGGAAGCCTAATTTCTGTTTTCTCAACCCCCACCTACATGCCTGCCCACAGTGTGGCTTTCCATCTTTTCAGAAAATATGTTTATCAGGTTTCTCTCAATCTCTTCTCCTGCATCTTTTCCACATCTTTTCTCCAACTCTTCAGTTTCTGAGCCTCATGCTGACACTTAGCTCTTCCTGGAGGGGTGGGGGGAAGGTTGAAGAAGCAGGGCCAGATTTGCTGGAAAGACACAGGGCCGAGAAAAGTGCAGTTGATTCAGAGCCAGTGTCAGGGTCCTGTGCAAGGTGATGGTTAGCAGGGGCTCAGAGGTATGAGCAGGGGGCAGCTACGTTGGGCTGTATGATGACACTGAGAATGTTGTTTCAAAGAAATCTAAACAACTTAAAACAGCAGACCTACCCGCCATCAGTTTTACACTGGCTAGGTTACACTTTGGGAACACCATCTTGCATCTTCTCCCTTTCAATGCGACACTTCAGTTTGCGTCAGGGAAAGTGGATACACAATATTCAAATCATATTTACACTACCTGCCAAATACCATCCACAACATCTAAAGTTCACTACACTTCCATCCCTGCAGTACATCCAGTCATCAGGAGTTGACTAACACTTAAACAGCTGTTAAAGTGCACCCTACAAGCCATAACGACACCTGGGGTTGTGCAACAACATAATTTGTGTACCAAAATCAGTAACTGGTCTTAACAGTCTATGAGTTAACGTCAGCCCCTTGAACTGGTCAGCTCTTGCAAACAGGTTTGAGTTGAACAATGTGAGAAATTGTAATTGGTGTATCCACAAATGCAAGGCTACTAACATTGCAACCATCGATTTTTATTACCCACTACAAAAATAGTAGTGGATTATTATTAGCTAAAAAAATACTGAATATATATATACGTTGTTACCTTAAATTTAGACTGACATCAAAACATGCACTCTTAGCAGTAGAACTAACCAGGATATTTTTGATATTAAAATATTTATTTAGAAAAGAAAAGCAACATTCTTCCTCATTTGGTAAAAGAAAAATCAACCTTGTGTGTCCTCAAAGAATGGATCATTTTAGCTCTATAAGTAGAAGGAAATTTGTAATAACGCTGGATGAATAATTTTTTTTTAAATATATAAATCATATAATTCATTTGAAAATGAAATTGAACCCTGCCCTGAAGTTTTGAACATCTGCAATTTGTAATTGTACAAAGAAGCTGGGAGAACTGAATCAAAACAGAAGCTTTTTGTGCGTACGTGCATGTGTGCATGCACACGCACATGTGTGGGTGGGTGTGCTCGTGCGGGTGTATGAGAAAGAGGGAGGGAGAGAAAAAAGAGGAAAAATTTTCCTTGCTTCTTTATTTTTGCAACTCAAGACATGGCAATAGGTGATTTCCAGACATGAATCTAATGTTGCAGACCTCATCATATGGTGATACCTCCAAAATTAGATTTGTGGCTAAGGCTTCCCACTTGGAGAACTTTGATATTTTTTCTGTGCACCTCATGAACATGTGATGTGTTTCAGTAAATGTATGAAAAAGATGCTGTAAAGCATGAAATGAAGCTAGATTTAAAGCTCAATATTTGCCAAAAAAAAAAGGTTATGGAATAAAAAGTTAATTAGTAAGGTATCTGATAAAATATTTGAATAAATAAACCAGTATTTAATTATACAATAAATATTATCTAATTTCAGTAGCTGAGGCATTGCTGACCAAGTTACTTTACTAAAAACCAATTTTAAATCAGCAATTAATTATTGACCGATAGATACCGCCTTAAATAAGACCTGATCATTCTGACTTGGTCTATGGTCATAGCTTCCTTATCAACCCATCTTTTCTCTTTATCTGACTGATCTTTTTTGGTCTCTTTCAGTCTATTTGTTGTCCTTGTGGAGCACAACCAATACTTACTACTGAGACAAGCAGTCTCAGGGGAAGAGAGATGACTGCATGACAGCTTTACACACGAATGCAAGCACAAATACTCTGTGCCTCTGAAGGCAATAGAGAGAAGTTTATTTTTTCAGTGTTTCAACCTTCTTTACTGGTCAGACTTGTACCACAAGAGCAATCCTAGCTTCCCATCCAAGCTGCAGTATCAGTGCTTCTATGGTTATCCTTAGACTTCTCTGTTTTTGTATTCAGCCCTCAGTGAAAACACTGGAACCTCCTTTTAATGTGGGCTTTGCATTTGAAGTTTTGGGGAAAAAAATTCCTGACATTTACCTTAGATTAAATATGGCTCACCAACTACAACAAAGGTAAATCCAGCCTCCTGAACTACATGACTTATTAATTGCTCTTTGTTCCATAGGGACACAGGATACATGGAGCAGCTAAACAGGGACTAAACATGACACGTCTACTTCACAAGCTGTAAGAAAGAGTAGATGGATATGAAGAGAGCATGTTATAACCAGAAATCTTGCAAATTCAAGGACAGATTTAAAAGGAGATGGGAGGCAGTTCAATGTACATTAAGTAGGACGTCTCAGACTTCTGGGGCAGCAAGAGAAACATAAAAAAGTCTAATAAAAGGGAGAGCAATGAAAAGACAATTCTGCATCAAACGAAAGGGATAGGAATGGCTATAGGAGACACACTAGCAAAAAATACGCAGAGGGGTAAAAGGGGAAGAAATTCTAAAAACAAGAACAACCTTCTGCTTTGAAGAAATAGCCAGACTTCAGTGTGTTTTGCTGAATTATTCCTTCAAGTCTTCTGAAAGTCAGGCATCACAAATACTCAGGCTATGGAAAAGCAGACTATGACAGCCCCCAGCAGAGTTACATACCTGCTAAAGAAAACAAATTTTGCAGATTTAATTTAAGACGTAAGAATTTTAATAGTGTCCCTCCAGCCAACGCTCTTAAAGATCTCAGAATTTCAAGTTAACTTTTCCCTCCAGAAGACACATATATGCAGAACAACGTGAGCGTGCAGCATTTAAAAGCTTGAAAATACCTGGTCTCCAAAGGTCCACATGCTGCTGCCCATTTGCTGTGGCAGGGCTAATCCTTGGTTAAATATTGGCACAGCTTCAAATCATTAATTACAGATATGTAGCTATTTATAGCCCTGATAGCTTTTGGAGCCCCAAAGCAGCTGCCAGAGTGAAAGGACAGGTACATGCAGAATGATATTTCCTGTTTGTTTGCTTTGCTTTCTCCTCCTAACTCTTCCCCCTTGTGAATATTGCCATCCTCCTGCTTCATCTCTGTTTCCACCCTTGCTTTCCTTTCTCTGTTTTCTATTTCATCTATTCAGTTGCTGCCCCTCCTTCCCTAACTTTCTGTTCTTGTGTTTTTATTCATATTAACCTGTCCACTTTCTTCTTTCTCTGTCATCCTACTCCAGACTGCAACAAACAAACAAAACAAAATATGAGGGGAACAAGATGAAGGATTGCAGCTCGAGTAAGCTTATTGCACATCTCATGCTAGTTGGTACTTGAAGCCTTAGTGTAGGGCTGAGGCTTGACTTGAGAAATGGTAATTTTTATTTGGAAAAGAGAAAGCAGCTTTCTAGCACACGTGGTTTCTGAGAAAACATTATCTGAGCGTACCCTGAAGGCTAAGAAACCAAAGGCAAATAAAAGGAACCTCAAATTGATTATTTTTAAGCCAGAAGGCAAATAAAAAGGAACTCCAAATTGATTATTTTTAAGCCACCCTCATCACGTATGATTTTGGAACACTTAGCGCTGGCAACACTGCAACACGGATCAAGCACAGGATTTGCCAAAAATCAGTCTGAGCTTCCTCCATACATTTGCTTCCTCTTCTACTCTTACCTATTAGTGCAGGATTTTTAAAGACTGACTGTTAAAATCTGTCGCCTGCAAACCAGCAAAACAGCGGTGTGCACCCTGAAAACTGGTGAAAAGAAGAACCAGCAATCGGAATAGGGAATAGAGGAATTTCGTGACTGCTGGGCTCCCTCCTTTCTCAATTCCCAAACAAGGATGGGGTCTGAGTCTGGCTCTGAAACCAAAGCACTCTTCTGCCTTGTTTCTAGGACTGGTCCACCAGGCCACGTGTCCTCTTGTGACCACAGATAGCAAATAATGACAAAAATGAGCGCTAGTGTGACAACGCAGGCAAGTGGTGAGCATTATTTGTCCTCAGGTTCCCAGGGGTGAGAAGGGAACATGCTAAGCCACAGCATCATCTTCTTCTTGGGTCTGGGGGGGTATTTGGTTTCCTCTGTTTTCTTTTGCTTTGCTTGTAATAGCCTCAACGACGTCTCAGTAACAGCTCAGCTTAAATATGAAACTTCTCAAACTTGACCAGATCTTTGCAATGGATGAAAAAGTGTTTAACTCTCACCAGCTTTGCATTTTCTATTTTGTTTTGTTAGGAGAGGGAGCAGCAGCAACAAAAAATTACAAAAGTGTGACGGTGTTCCCTGTTCTCAGTTCTTTCCTTCTGTTTGTGTAGCTAAGGTGCCTGGCACCCTAGTAGGTATCACGGTATTTCTGGTTTGATTAACACAAGTCATACTGGAAATACCACATGACATGCTCCTCTCTGTGCAGCGACTACCTTATTTTTCAATCATTTTCAGGCACAAATCCATCTATTCCACTCTAAGCTGATCTAAAGCTCAGAAATCAGAAACTGTGGAATCCATAAAGGAAATAGCATACAAAGAAGAAAAACAGCTATTTACAATTATAGCGACTAGGGTTTTTCCAAGAAAATCTGATTTTGTGTATTCCTCTGCCCATGATGTTTCAGTTTCCGCGGCGGATAGTTTGATGGATCTGAATTGGAATGACGTTCAACACAGAAGACGCAGAAACAAGTGCAGAAACCTTGGCAGCGCTGCTGCTGGCTGTTTGCTGGTGGCAAGGATACGGAGACTAATCGACAGTGTACTTCAGGACACGGTGAGTTAGGGCTTAATTGCTGAGGGTGAGCCATGGAAGGGATTCAGTAATTCCTGTCCAAACTGAACCTAATGCAAGAGTTTTATGGGTGTATCACAGAGACGTGTGCCCGCTATGAATATACGTACATCGTGATGAAACCAAATGTTTCTGAAGTCTCAGCAATGCTAGCAGAACGCAGATTTAGGTTTACCTTTGCAGAAGTACATCATGCCCTTTCTGCATGTTAACATCACCCTGTTCCTCATCTACGTGCAGGTGCACCTGTCTCTTTCCTGAACCTTCTTGCCATTTTGAAGCTGTTGCGCTACTGGGTAAACGGGGATAAACTAACTGACTCTAAACTTACCCTGGCTTTTTCGTGAACTGCACAGGAAGATAAGGTGCTTAAAATGAGCAGTAATATCCGAGGCTGCATTTAGGAGCTGGCAGAAACTGCCTTTTGAAGCAGCATCTTTTTGAAAGTCAAAGGGTCTCAGAGATACAGCCAAACTGTTAGAAAAATTCCTGACTGTAATGCTCATTTGTCCAGTTCATAAATCTGCTTCTCTATTCTTCAAAGTGCCAAAAGCTATCTAGCCAGACATCCAGCTTTTATAAGACAGTCTAACAAGCTGTCTGGCTCAATTAGTTGAACTCTGATGGTGCTCCAGATTTTCAGTCAGCAGACCACTTTGTAAGGAAAATATCTACTCGCAGACCCCGTTCCCTTCCGGTACCGGTAGCTTAATCTACCATGTTATAGTTCTAAAATGCTTTTTTCAATGAACCACAAGAAAGAGCTCTGCAGTCCATCCACACACCACAGTTTCAGATCCTCGATTCCTCAGCCTTTTTTTCTTGGCCTTATTCACTGTAAATGGTGGAAGCGATACTTTCTATGGTCTGGTTACACATAACACAATGTGAAAAAAAGCTGCATACTTGGTTATGACTGAGAAATTCTGAGTACAAAAGTAATCTTTAGGATTTCTTTAGCCTGAGCTCACTCTGTTCTTGGATAATCCCGTAACAGGCTGTTCTATATGATCACAGCTGTAAATGGCCCCACAGAAGCTGGACTCTATTACCAGGTTAGACTGTATATGGTTATACCTAATAGCTGTTTCCATTATAACTTCTAGTAAAAAGCTGGTACGGCTCTGTTAAACGGAAGCAGTCCTTATAAAAGCACGGTTAGGGCTTTTAATCAATAAAGAGTGAAATAACCACTAGAATTACAAATTTGTCATGAATGCTTAAGAAAGTAACCTTTTTTTTTCCTAGCTGCCCAATTAACCTAATTCTTCATGTTTTACCCTTGGCAGTCAGCATACATACAGAGAGATTCGCTTTCTCTCCTGGCAGACAAGGGGCAGAGATGTTTTCACCTTCACAGAGATGTTTCTACTGTTCGCCACTAATGGCTTCAGCACTGTTCCCGCCAGCGCTCCCAAGAACCCGGCTGCTTTGGTGATCCCTCACTAGTGATGTAGGCATCAGTAACGCAGCCACACAGACAAGGCTTTAAGGCACAAAATCCAACCAGACACCTGAAAAACTGGAGAATCAAAATGAATTGTTCCCCATCATTTCATGCACGGTTTTCTTTTTCTTTTTTTTTTTTTTTTCTTTTTTTTTTTACATTGGCCATGCAAAGCTTATTCAAATATGTTCTATTCTCTGACTGAGAATTAACAGTGATAAAATTCTCAGTCATGAAAAACACAAAGAAAAAAGGCAAATACACAATGGGAACACAATGTTGTTAGAGCTTTTATGTTTTCAGGATTTACTACATTTCAGCAAGTAAATTCAGCAAAACCATATAGATTCACATTTGTGTTTAGTTTTTGGATTTTGACCATCCTTTAGCAATACAAAATTAATCCAAACAAGATGCTATTTCTGTATACTGCATGGCTAACCCAATTCTGTACAAAATTTCAGCTAAGTGCTTAAAGCATAACACAACAACTTATCCTATATGAAGCAAATATCAGAGGAAAAAAGCTATTTTTAAACTAGTTGCACTGACTTCAACACATTTTAGAGCACGCCTTATTTTCATAAACTTCACAAGTTAATATGCTATTTTTATGAGAGATAATCATCAGGATTATGTGGAAAGATGTTGGCAAAGTAACACATATAGTAAAACAATTCTCAAAATACTAGTCATTATCCTCAATTATGTTTTCTATTTGATTGTTAAAAGCCAATCTTGTTGACCCAGCAATATACACTTGGCTTTGCAGCCACTGTTGCTGCTTAGTAATGTCTTGGGAAATCCTATGCCTTTGAAACTCCATGCAAATCATCTAAAAGGAGCCAACATTAACACTCAAGCTGAATTAGAAAATAGGAAAATACACGAAGTAAGTAGTTTAAGGACAAAGTTGTCTCTAGCTAAAATTAAGCACTGATTCACAGTGACATTATGAAAACACTAAACTGTACATTAAAATTCCTAAACATCGCTGCTATTCACAACAGGCCAATGCAAACATTTGTTACTTCTGTGTCTGAGAGTGAATTTGTAAGTTAGGAAAATGATGTCAGTATAAAAGAATTCAAAACTAATTTTATCTGATTGGCAAGTGAGTTCAAGTATTGAGATACTAAATAAATATTTGACAGCACCATTCCATAGTATAATTTATTTCACATATGCACCAAATTAAAAGGAAAGCTTTCCTAAACTGCAAGCAATTTCCAGGCAAACCACTAAGCAGGATGACGGTGATGGCTGCCATTGTGTCATGGTAGAGCACCTTCTCACCCTTGCAAAGGTCACCAGAGTTTTGAGCAAATAATCAAAACCACAAGGCAGAGAATGGTACTGTAGGTCCACTTTTGTTGCACTAGTGACAGGGAATTTAAATTTATACTGTTGAGTACTGTTATACTGTTGAGCGCTTCTCACGGCGGAGGAGGAAACAACGCTGAATGCCTGACCTTGTATTTGTGTCAGTACGGCTATCACTATGGGTAAGGAGCTCAGAGTTTTGCCTAGCAGTGGGAATTGCTAGGAAAATTCATTCTAGCATGATAGGGCTGTTGTTAAGAGCCTATTTAAATCTATGATGTGTCTCAATGAGCGTGTGGAAATGTGTTATTCATGCAATGACCAATACTCACGGGCACATGACGGCACAGGGAGAGACATAAGAGGTATGCAAGAACTATTAGACATGATGCACAAACAGACCCAGAGCTCAGAAATCCTTTCAAAGAGGAAACTGAGATACAGTGTGCACCATTTTTTTGTTGTATGCTGAAACAGAAGTTGCAGAGGTGCTACACTTTCAGGTCCCCACAGTTTTGGAAAAGGTAGGTCTCTTCAGTGGCTCCTACCAAAGCAGAGCGCTGTTATTTAAGATTCAAGCAAAGAAGGAAGAGTTTCACATCATTACAAGGATATAGAGCTGCATTTTTAATATTGTAATTATGGAGATAGATAATCAACCTAGTTCAGACATTGCTGAAATGCTAGGGTCAAAGTGAGAACTGAAATTGCCTCAAATTGAGCAACTATTGTGCAGAATTTTTATTTAAACCCCCGTAGAGACAATAAACAGCTGTAAAGTTCAGCTGGTTTATATCCCAGAGGACTTATGAAGGGCAAGGCTCATAACTAATTATGAGAAAATATAGGTAACACGTATCTCAAATGCAAGCCTTACCTATATGTAATACCATAGGCTTTTAAAATACTACAACATACATGCTACTACAATGTTTTGGATGTTAAATGCAAAACAAAAAGTATTCAATAATAGTTACACTTACAAAACAATCATCAAAAAATCTGTGCTTTTTTCCCCCATTACAGAAAAAGGAGAAGTGTTGTAGACATCTATTTATTAAAAAACAAAAGAAGTGAAATGGAAATGAAAACTCAATTTACGTGGTGAGATTAAATTCAGAATTACATTTTTCAGTTTTTTATAGAACATTTAATGTTCCCCACTTCATTCTCTCCCATAACTTAGAGAAGCCTGGAATATCTATTGGTTATCCTACAAATCATGAAACCTTAACTAATATGCCTTTAAAATACTTGAACTATTAAAAGGAAAATGAATACAGACAGTGCTGGAGGTTCTACATTAATCTTCACTCTCGATCTAACAATTTATATCATATGTGAATATACATGCTCTCATCTTCTTGATGTACTCTCTGTAATGTACGCAGGGTCCTTTTCTTTCTAGAGTGCTCATACAGAAAAACGTATTTGTTGTGAAGCTTCACTAACACAATACAGAGCCTGTATGGCACTTTGGCATTGTTCTGGATGAAAAAGATTACACGCACGTAAGCTGTGTCATTAAAAAAACAATTTGAGAGATTAGCAAGAGCCAAAGAGAGAAAGAAAATAGCGGTTCTGAAAGAAAATAATGGTGCTGGGAAGTCAACATTTTATCTTCCTAGGCTTACAGTGCCACATAATTATTAGTGTGAAGTAGCTGTTCACTTTATTTATCATTGCAAAATAAACTGTGTGCACGGATGTTTTGTTGCATTTTGGAATTAACTACAATTCACGGCTATTGAAACACAAGCAATAAACCCTTTTCTAACAACATGCAGGAGGCATCAGAAGGTTGACTCACAAGTCAGTACTTATTCAGTTACCTTGTTTCCAAAGTTCATAGGGCTCACTATCTTCTTTTGAAATTTCTCCTGGTTTAGAACTTTTGGCCAAAATGTCCATGCACAGATGCTACACATACAATCTTACAGGCAAGTGCACATGCCCCCAAATTGGGCACAGATTGGAGACAAATATTGGATTTGTGGATGTTTGAAAAGGTATTTGAAGGACAGGTTGAAGTAATTTCATGTATAATTTGTAGCAGAAGCTTGGACTATATGTATTATTTCAAGCTACAGGGAAATTAACAACTGTTAAATTTAATAGTATCTCTGAGAATATGAATGTGTGGTATAAAGCTGTGGCATACTGAATGACTACAGAATTTTTTAATAACACTGCAATTAAACAGCTACTGTGATGCCAATGCATTATTCCAAATTATGTCAGTCTAAATTGGTGACATTCAATTAAAAATATTACAGCTATGCCTGATTCTGACTACACTTGGTTTGAGCTGAAGTGTGACACATCCTGACACCAGACTAGTTTAAGTGCCAGTCCAGAGATGACTTACTCATCGCTTACTATAAAATTGCCAGAAAACACCTTGTTTTTGTCAGGAAATGTGTCACCACAATAACTTACTGTTTTCAATGTAGTATTACTGAAAAATATATTTTTTGTAGGTGAAAATTTTTAACATGGGATCTAAAGGCACTGCTCTTCTTTCTCTGACCTTTAATTACATTGACTTTCTTCCAGCTTTTCTTCCCTTGTCATCTCCTGTCATGACCCTAGCGCAGTGCTGTGTTGTCCGTCAAGCTGTAATAGTTTCTCTTCTGGCTTTTTTCTGAGCATAGGCTTCAATTTCCTGCTGATCTACACGGTGCCTGGAGAATTGGTTTGTTTTGAAATGAGGTTGGTTTACCACCCTGTGCTGTAAATGCCACTCTAAACAGTGCAAACACATATGTTGGTTTGGCTTACCCGTGTCTTTCAAATCCCCAATGTTACGCTCCAGTAAATTTTACCACAGAACCTTTGCAACAGGCACATTCCACCCACCCGAAGCCTAATCCTCTACAAATATGCTCACGCAAACATCTTGCTTCTCAGTATCATTTTCTAGTTCATTTCTGTAGTGTGGAGTGGTCATTCTGGCTGTCAATTATCATTTTCATCTGGGAAGGGCAAAAAGACAAGCAAAGAAAAACAAATAATTCTACCAAAATAAAAATGGATAAAGCAACTGGAAATGATAATCATCAGTGATTTCAGATTCCAGAACGTGCAACGAGGGTATGAAAAAAAAAAAAAGATTCTCCAGCTGTTCCTCAGCTGAGGAAGAGCAAATGATGGGAGCAAAGAGATTGCCGAGGGAAATTGTTAGGATAGTCACTGCCTCACACGTGCCTCACTGAAAAAGGAGCCTGCCTCTCTTCATTCACTACAAGGGCAACACAGACCCCTTGTTTACAGACCTAACACATACCACACATGTACTTCTACTGCATCCATTACACAAAGGCTGCAGCTCATCTTGCAATATCTGCATCCTTGTCTCACCCTTTCTGAGAAGAAATCCCCATTGTGCCATCCATCTGCAGGACAGCTGGAACCTTCAGACTCCGGGACCATGTCAACAGAAAAGGTTAACAGTAAGTGGAAGAGGTAAAGCCAGTACAAAAGTTGCATCCCCTTGGCTGGGGCACAGCTCTGTGGAAAAGACTCTGCTGGTCCTGGGGGTCAGCAAGCTGAGCATCAGCCAGCAGCCAAAGCGGCCAGCTGCATCCTGGGCTGTGTTAACAGGAACACAGCCAGTAGATCCAGAGAAGTTACTATCTCCCTCTACTCAGTGCTCATTAGACCACATCTGGAATACTGCGTACTGTTTCGGATCCCCAGTACCAGATAAACCGGAGTGAGCTCAGTGAAGGGCCACCAAGATGGTTAGGGAGGGCTGGAGTGCTTGTGCTGTGGGGAGAGGCTGAGGGACCACAGCTTGTTTAGCCTGGAGAAGGGAGGGCTTTGGGTGGACCTAATAGAAGCCTGCCAGTGCCTGCTGGGAGGCTTTTGAGAAGATGGAGCCAGGCTCTTCATGCAGGAGTGCATGATGGGAGGACAAGACACAACAGATATGACATGAATGAAAAGAGGTTTTAACTGGATATTAGGAAAACCTTTTTCTCTGTTAGGATAATCAGCCAGTGGAACAGGTTGCCTAGACAGACTGTGCCATCTCCATCCTTGGAAGTTTTCGAGATCAAACTGGCTGAAGCCCTGAGCCACCTGCTCTAATCTCAGAGCCAATCCTACTCTGAGCAGCCAGTCAGACAGGATGACCACCTGAGACCCCCTCCAAACTGAATTATTCTGTGATTCTGTAACTGTAAATCATTAGTGTGCTGTTCAGAAAAACAGCTGCTGGAAAAGGCAACTTTTGTTACCTCTTACGTGGGTTTCACCCTGTCTGACATTCTGCACTCAGATGAATACTATGCTGCAGTCTGAAAGATTTCAAGGCTAGTCTAAAATCATGGCTACCTTCCCAATTGATAAGCTCTATGCGGCTGACTCTTGAGAAATGTAGAGACTTCTGGTGTTTCCATTTGAGTTTTTTCATCGGGCATGCTATCTCTTAAATCCACACCTCAACCCTGTAACTGCTGCAGTAGTCAGTGAATGCCAGGAATATAGCAAGAGGACGACTGCTCCAGTGCAACCACGTAAAATCACAGAGAAAGCGTCAGGAAGAGATAACGCTGCAGAATGTTATAAAAGGAGTATTTCCAAGCAAAGTAATTTAATTGGTATGTAAAAATCTTTCTCTACCTTCCTCGCATAAGATTAGCTTGTTTGCCATCGCTTCAGGATTGGTATTTTTTCTCAGAACAGAATAAAATGTATACTACATAAAGTCACAGTACAGACATTATTGGTATTAATAGCTTAGCATCAATCTCACACTAAACGACGCTGGCCCTTTCTGCTTAAAACTTGCTATTGCTTCACCCAGCTGTCACCATTCCTCTGTATAACATTTGTTTTTCATCCATCCTTACTCTCCTTCAAATTCTGAGTTTTCTCCCTGTACTTCCAGAGATCCTACGCCTGCTAATTTTCTGGCTGGTTTCTGCATGCAGTGTTAGCCAGACTGTGACTGACAGGAAGAGAAAACCTGTGAGGCCAGACAGTCTGCTGCAGAAAACATACACAATTCATGCAAAAATACACAGGCTTGGTAATAGTGCTATAGATGAACAACTTGGGAGGTAAGTGACCTTAAATAATACATTAATCGACGTAAGAAAGGAGATATTGCGCTTGAATTGACTAGCCGTGAGAACGGTCGGAAACTGAGGATGTTTGTGAGACCTGGCACCTATCATCCATGTTGTCCATGGATGCCACTTATAAATGTTTCCCCTAGTGGCAGGTGATGTTCAGGCTCTTCGAGGAACAACCTGGAGGACTTCCGTTTGCCTTCACCCAGTCACGGAACGTCACTTCAATGGCAGATGGGACTGACAGCAGCTATTCAAGAGATGATGGCCTCTCCATGCACAAGGTACATGCTTTTATACCACATTAGCATTGAGTGCAAAATGTTTATGGACCTCCCAGGAAATCTTAAACCACCCCAAATCTTGATCCATTGATGTCAGTGTCATCTTTGCAATGGACTTAAGGAGATCGGGACCTTGCCCCTAGACTAATTAAAGCACTTGTCCCGTTCTGTACCTTTGAAAGATTTGCTTTATTTGGGGTATGTTGTATGTGTATTTGTTGTAATTCTGGAAAATGTTTATTCCTGCGAAGAGCTTGTTCTCCAGAAAATTAGAACAGCATCATAATACCTGTACCGAAGAAGTATGTATTGCAATGGATAACCTCTATGAAAGCAGAGGGCATTTCACTGACAATTTCTAGAAATCCCTTGGGATTACTTGGCTGTTTCTATATTCCATATAAAGTATAATTAAAGGAAAAAATATAAGTGAAATTCACAGTATGAATTCTTGAACTAATTTCATTGATGTCAGTAGTATTACAGCAGAGATTAATTTAGTTCTGTGACTGTCACGGAAAGAAGCTGTTAAAGCAAAGTTATGGATTTTTTTTTGTGTGCCTTTATTTTTCTGTTAATGAAAGGACACAAAAATATATTCTGTATGGATCCATATACTGTCTTAATAACATATCACATCTGAAATGAATATGATTCACCCTTCATAATTTATTATGCCCTTCACTAATGTGCTTATTACAACAGATAGTTGAAGGGTTGCCATTAGGATTTTGTCACTATTTGATGTAAACCAAACTGGAAGCTATTTTTAGATCTCATTTATTCAATATTTAAAATATATTTCCTATATTAAAATACAGATATTATGGAAATTCTTTAGATATATAGTCTTGGCCTTGTTTTTGCATGTTTTTCTATGTTATTGCACACTTTTTTGGATATGTTACAGTATTTCCAATCAGCCATTAGTAATAGGTTTAGCAGTTGTTTCAACCTCCCTCGAAATTCTTTTTCTCATTTTTATTCCATAGAAGGCAATTTAGGGATCCATCTGCAAACACTTGCTGTTCAAAGCAGTACTTGCTACCATTAATAGTCCTTGTGAAATCAAAGTCGCAAGTACTCTACCTAGTAATGGGAGCCTGGGGGATTGGAGCTTAGGTTGCAAACGTTCATTTAATTTTGGGAGGATGTTCAGGCAACCCATGTTTCGCACTACAAGTTCTGTAACTCCTGCTTTCTATTTCTAACACTGCTTCTGACCAGCTGTGTCTACGTGCACATGGGCCATACAGTCTCCATGCTTCAGTTTACCTGGTTTTAGAATAGAAACAAGAACTGTCCTGTGGCATTTGGGAACACAATGCTTCATTAGGTAATTTGAGAACTAACTGTGCCAGTGACAGAAGTACACTGAGGTCTTCAGTGGAAATATACCCTTCTGAAGAGTCCATGAAAAGCAAAATTTTCAAAAAGATCTTACCCTACTCTTTATTATTAACTCCCACTTACTGTTTCTGTAGCAACAGTATCTAGTGGTCCTACTCAGGGGCCCATTACACTAACACTAAAGAAGAACATCCTGATAACATTAATATTTATGCTTCATTTTGTCCATATAACCATGTTTACATCTTGAGACATCTAATTTCAGGTTCCCTATGCAGTCAATAGGGAGCAGGTGGATTCTTAACTTCTCACAGATCATTATAAAGGGAATCTGTTCTTCTAATTTAGGCAGCTAATTTAGATGCCTAAAACTTAACTATGTCCAAAACTGTGTATTGAAGCAACTGAATACAAACAAAACACAGCAAAAGCCTCAGGTGTCCAGTTCAAAGTGGTGATCTGGGAAGGAATCGTCACTGAAAGGAGCAATGACTCTAAACCAACCAGAAGACTGTACAAAATCTATGCTATCTCTTTGTCTAAGTTCCCTACTGTGCTCCAACCTTTTGTTGGTGAGCCAGATGAGAAGGACCTCTCTCTATTTAAGTCTAATCCAAAGTCCAGTGTTTCACAATGTTTTCTTTTTCAAAGTATCAAGCACATTTTTTACATTTAAGAAATCACAAATAAGAAATATATGATAATGGAAATGGCAGAGGCATGAAATATCTGTTCTGTTAGAGCAACAGCATGTATTCCAAGTTTAGAGAAAGCATACATGCTGCCAAGGCATTTGACCACAATAATTTTCATTTTCCATTTAAAATTCTAGTATTTATCTTCTCTTTTGCCTTTAACCAACAAAACCCCATTCAGGTTTCTACCTCATAAGGCAACAGAGATGCAATGATTATTACTTTACCTGACTACATTAGAAGGTTTTTATTTCGCAATTACAACTAACATTATTAGAAAATACCAAGACAACATGCACAATGTAGAATGGGTTTATCAAATATAATTTTGAAACTGCAGAATTGTTGGATGCTACCACACACTTAATCTAAACTCAAATTAGGACTACTAAACCTTACCAATAATTTGAGTGCAACAATCCAAAAATTTTTTTTCTGGTATTTTTATGCAAATAATATACACTCATTTCCCCAAAACACAAAGCTCAAGCAAAAATCTTTGCAAAATATCTTTAAGAGTTCACATTTGTATCTGTTAGTGAGTGGCTTACAAATGTCCATAAATTAAAAAGCAAAAAGCACAGCAGCACAGTGTATAAGCAAAGGATTTTATCACACTTTGTAAAAGGTATCCTATTCCATCACTGCTTCCGTCATCCTAATATGTTTCACATGAATGCAACAAATGGGAACTAATTCAAAGAAGTATTAAACAGTAAGTTTCACTGAAATTTATTTTGACACAGGCAGAAGATTAGGACATGCAATAAAATACCGCTCTACTTGTGAACCTAAGTTTTACTTTTATTTGCAACCACACAAATCTTGCTATAGTGACTTTTTATTTCTCTAATTTTGTCTTCAATTTTTTGAACATAGCTCTAAGCCAAATATACTAGGCTACTGAGGAAGCCATACATGGTCAAACTGCTACCACAAGTCTGTAGCGCATGGAAAATTAGTCTGTATCTGTGTACTGTTGATAGATATATGCAACAGCAGTTAAACATATGTACTATGTCCTTGTCAGGAACATAAGTCAACTTTATAAATGTTTATCACACTAGTTTTCCCAAACAAATATCTTCTAAGGGCAAATGTGATAGAAACTTCAACACTTCTTACTTAAACTAGAAATTAAATTAAAAACACCTGAGCAGAGATCCTTCTGCATGTCAGATGAAACTGTGCTCTGAAGTGCACTTTAAATGTACCATGTGTAGAAGAAGTACATATAGAGAAAATTCTAGAGCTGGATAAAGAGGAACTCCTGGTTTTGTGCTTACTGAACCACTTTGGTAGGTGAGGACAACCAACCACGTATGCACTTGTAGGACTGGTGCCATAGCTTATCAAACTCTCACTTGCAGATAATAATTGTCAAACATTGCCAACTCATTATTATTTGAGTGACTGTGATAAAGTTCAAAGACATCTGGTTGAATCTTTGTTCTTTGTTTGTATAAAGTAATTCACTGCTGCAAAGATTCACCAATGCACAAAAGAGTTTAAAAGCATCTCCTCGAATTTTTCTGAAATAATGGAACATAAAGGAAGGACCAACCTTCACCTCTCAAAACTAGGAAAAATGGGTGTTACGGGAACGTCTTTAACACAAAGCTGCCACACATCATCTTTCTCTGACAGAAAATACTGTCTGGTTGACATTCAGAAGTCTTCCTTATTTGTCTGGGATATCCTGATGTATGGCAGCATGATCAGAGTCCCTATACAGGGATTACAACTAGGCTGCCATGTGTTAAGATGACCTGGGACATTCCCACAAACCTGCATATGCACGGAAGTTGGTGGCTTTTAAGAAACACTGGACTGACTGCACAGACATGACAGTCCATGTACACCCGACTGCTCGGGCATCTCCAGACTTGCATATATTCCCTGCTTTCTGAACTTGAAGCAGGCCGATTCTTCCCCTGCCCTTCCTGTGGCTTTTCTACAGAGCTGCTTTCTAGCCAGCCAGTCCCAAGTCTGTGCTGTTGTGGGGGGTTGCTGCATCCTAGATGGGGGACTTTCTGCCTGCCTTTGCCAAGTGTCCTGAGGTTCCCATCAGCCCATTTCTGCAGTTTGCCAAAGTTCTTCTGAATGGCTGCTCTGCCTGTCAGCAAGTTACATGCTTCTGATGATCCAGAAATAAGGTGGCTGAGGATGCACTGTGTCACTTTGTCAGGTCGCTGGTTTGGACCCCCACAAATTATCTGGGTAGGGCAGGATATTCCCAACCTATGGTATGTGCACTACTAGGGGTATAATAGCAACTTTTGACAAGGCAACAGCACCAAAGAATTATAAACCCTGGCACAAAGCTAGCATGTGCTGGTGTCATGCTTGGGGAAGAAAAACAGTTTGGGAAGTCTTGATCTATCAATTCTTACAGGGCAGTACATGAAAAGCCATGTCAGACATTACAACATCACCTATTTATGCTCTAATGTGAACATGTAGAGCAGACCAAAAAAGCATCCTAGAAACAAGATATACTCTCTTGACCATACTTTACTCATAATGGCAATTAACAGATGCAGACCTTCTTGTCACAATCATTTAACTTAAGGAAAGATGAGCTCCTTCAGATCCAGTGTAGTAGTTTAAAAAGTTAACCACCTACAGTCATTTTCCTACACACTTGTAGTCAAAGTCCTTCACAGTTGAGTTGTGTTAACATGACCCAAAGCAAGCTCTTCATCAGTCTCAGTGCAAGTTAGCTTGAAGCACCACCAAGTAAATTTCATGAGCCTCTGCTATGCTGCGGAAGCAAGAACTGTAATAAACAGCTGGGAACGGTAGCATCCTAAATTTATCGTGCCTGTTCTCTGGGACGGACTTTCATTTGACCTACATAAAGGGATAAGGGGCAAAAGGAATGAAAGGTCTAACAATTAGCTTGATTCAAACCAAATTCCTTCAGCCAGTGAGGCAAATTCCTGGAAAAATTTACACATAGATTTATAAGCACATGTCCACTGCTAAGAATGCCAATCCACTTCTAGACTCACGGGAGTCCAACAATCAAAGGACCACTGTAGAGGAAGCTACTGCATGGCAAGCGTCCTCCCGCACTGAAAAGCTTCAGTTACTGCAGCCTGGCATTGTTTGGTAACAGTACACATGGGGAAATCTTCACTGGTTATGGCATGAAGTTGGGGAAAGCATGAATGGGTGGAATCCAGAAACAGAACTCCTCCTTTCACAAGACTGGGCTACTCAGTTTCTACAATAGCTTTCTGGAATCCAAAAGTCTCTTGTGGGCCGTGGGACCTAACAGCCCAGAGGCCCTGTAGCTGCTGTTTAGCAAGAGCAAAGACCTCCAGAATCCTACTACTTACCCACCCTCTCATGGGTGGCACTTGTTCATTTTCTCTGACAAGTATTTAAACTATTTTCCATTTCTTTTAAGTTTGGCAAAAAGGTAAGTAAGAAGTGAATTGGGTCAGCATTCAATGAGAGTCTAGAACAATTAGGAGGAACTTCAGACAGTCAAGTTAAAAGGTCAAGCTGTTGAACATAGCTCTGCAGCTTACAAAATATAAAAAGACATCAGTAATAACTTACTTAATCAGTCACTGGTGCAAAGGCATTATCTAAAAACCTAATGATTTTAAAAGAATGCTAAAATTAGAGCTAGCTGGGAATTTTTGGATGAAAAATTTTTCATCATTCAGTACTACTGTGGATTTGTTGAAAATAGGACACTAAACATGGATATATTCTCTTAACACTTCAGATGTATATACTGACACGCTCCACAAACAAGAAATGGAGAAGACGGACCAGGATGTATACAATTCTGTACACACATTTCTAAAGTCTCCTTTCCACAACTAATTGCTTATTTGACAAAACTCAAGCCAGTCTAGAGGGTTTTTTTGAGTAAGCTTTTCTTGAATTTTCAAGTGATACTACAACACAGACAAAAAGGAGTCCAGAAAGTCAGTAGTGCTGCACTGTAACACCATTAGCTGGTCCAGATCCAAAGATACAGATTTCAGACTCTCACCTCCTAAACAAATACACAGGTGACAAATACGTGGATGCCTTCTCTCTCTTGAGAGATGAAACAAGGAACTTTCTTTCCTACAGTATTTTAATACATAAAATATTGATTCAAATCTAGTCTGCAATGTTCCACTCCTTCCCACAGTTTTCAATCAAATGAGATCTGATGTTAGGCCATGGAGAGTCTACTTGCACATTTGCCTCCTGTCTTGCCTCCCTTGCACAAACACATCCCAATTGGGCTAATTATCCTGAACACAGTTACTATTTTGCAATGTCCCTTCTTTTTGCAAAATTGGGTATTTTTTTCTTTTTCTTCAGGCTGCTGCAACTCGAACTGATTCTAGCTCCCTAAATTTCTTTCTTTTTACTGTAGTAATCAGAAAATCTGTCACCATCTTTATAATACAGTCCAGAGATTTGCATTGAACTGAACAAAAAAAAATAGCACATGATAATCTTTTTTTTAATGTAAAACAATAGAATTTAGAAACTGCTAGTCTGGGCCTTCTGCAATTCAGCTGAACATGTCTGAATTGTTTATACATATTTCACATTTCTGAGGCTTTCTTCCCTACTATACAAACCAGATCGACTGTATGAACCGGGTCACTGTCCAAAATTTGGAGAGTATAAGACAGTAGCTTCAGAGATGTGCCAACAAATGGTATGTGCATGTACCAACTATTTCCGTGCGGGTTCTGAGAAAGGACACTTTCGTAAGAAACTATTTTTTACTGTTAATCAAACCAGAATGTTTCATTCCTTAAAGGAATGAATGCAGCCCATTCCAAATAGCAAACTCCTGTTATTCTACAATGGCCACTTACGTTTCTTAGAAGTCTGAAGGACTGAGTCAACAGAAAACAATACCTGCTGGGATAATTTTTTCCCCCCAATTTTTCCCATCTTCTGGGTTTTGCATGTGGTATTGTGACAGCTGAACAGATGTAACCTGTAAGTGTGCTATTAACAATATTGTATTTGGCTTTGACAGTGCTTTTACACAGAGCGCTCACAGAAGCAAACCGTGCTCTTACTGACAGCACGCATCGCTTTAAACCGCTTGGCTCTCTGACAGACAAGCTTTTGTGGATTTTCCTGTAGCAATTGAAGGTGTCAGCATCCCCAGTTACCGACCTTCATGCTTGCGCCACGAGCGATCGCACCGCACGCTCAGGTCGCAGCCCCTCCAGTTTACATAGCAGCATCTCGGATTGAACATGTCGCCAGCGGTCACTTCACCTGACCTCCTAGACTGCAAACCGGAGGAGCCGGCGGCAGCTACACCTGCACCAGCAACACCCGGCAGACCTTTACAACAGCACGCAGCGGGGACCGGTGTGGCCTGGAAGCCGCACCGGCCCTTCCTCGCCTACCACCACCAAGGCCACTGTAAATCCCAAAGGCCGCCCGGGGAGGACTGCCAGTCCCTTCCCACCGGGAGGAAAGGCGGCTGCATGAGAGCCGCGGGAGGGACCGGGCCAGGGCGACAGCCCTCCCTCACCGCGCTGACAGGCTCGGAACCCGCCAAGCCACCCTGCCCGAGGCCGGCTCCCCTTCCCGCCGCTGCCAGCCCCTGGAGAGGAACGTAGGCCCCCACCCCGGCCGCCATATCACCAGCCACCCCGCTCCGGCTCCACCTGAGGCGGGAGGGAGGGGCCGGCCGCCGAGGGGGCGGGGCGGGGCCGCCCGGCCCCACCGCGCAGGGGCGGTGCCGGTCACGTGGGCCGCCGCCGGCCCCGCCCCGCCCCGGCTCCGGCGGTGGCGGTAGCGGCGCGCGCGCAGGCGTTGCACCTGGCGCCCTCCTCGGGGCTCCTCGTCGCCAGGACAACCGGCCTCGCCGCCGCGCCTCTGCCATGGTGAGCCTGCGGCCCGCCCCGGCCCGGCCCGGCCCGGCCCGCACCACCCCGCCAGCCCCCCCACCGCCGCTGCCACCGGGCGTTAGGGGGCTGGCCCGGCCGCTCGGGGCCCAGGGCGGGGAGCGGCGGCGAGGCGGGGCGGGCAGGTGGCGGAGCGGGCGGTGCCGCCGCCGCGGGGAGGGAGTGCTGGCCAGGCCGTGTGGAGCCGCCGCGGGGCCAGGCGGGCCCCTCACCCCGAGGGAAGGGTGGCGGGCCGGGGCGGGCGTAAGGTCGGCGCTTGGCGGGGCGGGGGTATGCAGGTTACGGGCGGATGTGGTGCTGGGCGTGCGGCCCTGCGTGGCGTGGGGAGCGGGGATGTGTCTGCGGGGGGCTGTGGCGGCCCCCGCTGTAACGGTGGGGAAGAGAGTCTGTCTGTCTGCCTGTCTGTCCAGAGCAGGTGGGGCTGCGTTGAGTCTCGCTGTAGCACAGGCTGGGAGAGGCTCTGCCTGCGTGTCTGTGGGTGAGGTGTGAGGGGTGTCTTGCCTGCCTGTATAAGGCCGGAGCAGCCATGGTTGGAGTCTGCCTGTGTGTAGAGCAGGTCAGGTGTGGCAGGGGTGTGTTGTCCCCCCTGTATAACACAGGAGAGAGAGTGTGTCTATATGGGCACGTAAAGCGGCTGGGGCGTGATAGAGGGGTGTCGGCCCCCTGTATAAAGTAGGGCTGAAGCTAACGTGTGTGTTGGTGCACACAGCAGACGTGGGGTGTTATGGTGCGGATGCATGGCGTGCTGGGCTTTAATGCTTATGCATGTGCAGTAAGCCAGGGTGTGGCCTGGGATGTGTTGTGTATGGCAGATGTATGGTGGGACACGAGGGTAATATTATGCCTCTGTCAGTGTGTGTGCGCGCGTGTGTATCTGCCATGATTTGGGCTTCGGTTATGTGTGTATTTGTGTTGTGGCAGAGATGAGACATTGTGTGCAGGGACATGACATGGCATCGTATGTATGTAGTTGTGTCTGCACGCTGCTGTCTGGTATGGGCTTGTGTGTGTATATATATTGAACACTGGGTGCGGCATAATTGTGGATATTTTTATAGGCACGTATGCTACAGGTGTGGCAAGGATTATCTGTACTTTTATATGTAGGTAGCAGATACAGGTTATGGTATTTTGTGTGTATAGAGTGGCAGTTGCTTATATGTGTAAGTATGCATGGCTGTGATGGTTTATGTGTATGCACAAATGCATTTATAAATATAATAGATTTGTGGTATGTGTATGGTGGGCACGAGGTTTGCTGCATCTGTATGTAGAGCTGGCGTGTCACAGAGCGTATGTATGTGGAGGGTGCAGCAAAGGAGGTAGAGTGGTTGAGGTTTGCTCTGTGGGGAGAGTATGTGGGGATGTGATACAGTACGTGTACGCAGCGAGTGGCAGGGGAGAGGTGCATCATGATGTTTGTGCAAGGAAGATGACAAGGCGCATAAGGGGGAGTGAGCAGGGACAGGCATGGCATATTTGGAAAGGATACTGGTATGATCCCTGTTTTCGATTACCACTTAAGCGTCTGATGTCTTACTGCTTTGCAGTGATAATTTTATACAGGAAGAAGGCACAGTTGCTAGCCTTTCACGCGTGGGGAAATGCACGGTGTTTTAAGCAGAAAATCACTTTATGTGTATATTTATGTGTGCGTAATGATAGTAGGTTTCCTGTAGCAAGTTCTGGGGAGGGGGAGGGAGTGCTCAGCCTTGCAAAGGGAAGGAACATATCCCTGTGGTGTTGTAACTTTCCTTTCTTTTCTTCCTTTGCATGAAGGCTTGTTCATGCTCCTTTTCTTTCTTCTCCTGCACTTTGCCTTCTGTTCCTTCCTGATTCTAGCCTATATGTTTTGAACCTAAGCAAAACAACCTTGAAAACTAAAATGTGAGATGGAATAAAAATATGGATAGACTGTGTGAGATTGCAGTATGCTTCTATGTAGAATCATGTTGGATTTGGTTTGAAAAGGTTTTAGGATGTATCTGTTGCTACAGGGAGGAGTAAACATCAGTGAATGAGGCTGTAGAGGGCGTAGTATTGGTGAAGTGATTACGATTTGATTTAATGACACATCCTACTTCACATTAGTATTCCATCACGCATCTTACTCCACATCAGAGAAGACACAGTATCTTAAAAGTCATTTGAATAAAATGGATTTATCTCCTGTTTTAAACTTAGGAAAAATTACAGACTGAAAAACAATGAGCAAAATCTTTATAAACTGTCTCACAATATAAGTAAGTATTTTCCACTTACCAGCCTCCAGGTATGGAGTTTTGCTTCATGGTCCATTTCGACATTCCTGATTCAATACCTTTAGCAGTCTAAACTCAGCAGATACAGAATCTGCAAAGAAGCACTGAGTTGTTGCTGTAACTGCCCAGGTAAAATCTGATAAATTATACTGGATCAGCCTTACTGCTGTGCAAATTGTTATATTGGGCAGCTCCTTAGTTGCACTTGACAGCTGGTAAGAAAAGGATGAAATAGTGACGCTTCTTTTTTTTTTTTCATATTTTTCAGATATTTTATTCAATGAATGCTTGTACTTGAATTGCTGTCTGTTATAGAGTTAGTCCTGTTTAGATTGTTCCCCCCCCTTAATTTTTCATAGCTGCATAGTTTAAAATTAAAGAAAGGTAAAGAAGGAATTAATTTTGACCAATTAACACCAGACCTTTTAGTATAGGGAGTTCCTACAGATCAGAAGGACCATTAGCTTATTGCTTGCTTATTTTGTCAATAGACTGGAATATTTATTCATCATGGTTAAAATTAAGGTTAATATGGGGCTAGCAGATGTGGAAAGTTTAAAATAAAAGTCAGATTTTCATTGAAGCGTGGCAACTATTTTTAGATTAGTGTAGAAAAGTAGTACTAATCTTGGCACTGTGACAATATTAGTCTGAATGCCAGCAGAAGGCTACACATTAACAGTACTTCAGCTGTTTTGTCAATTAGAAATCAGAATAACTGCACTAATTTCCTATAAATTGTTATCAACTTGTGCAGTTGTTCTGGTAGTGTTTCTACTGAATCAGAAATACACATAAATGGGGTATGCTAAGCAGGGCAAAACCAGATGAAATTGTGAAACCAAAGAGTTCTCCCTCACAGGCAGCAGCGTGGAGCTAGTTTAGACAATAGCCACAACATTCACTTGCATTCTTTCTAATAACCTTTTTAGGATGGTGATCCATATACTCAATAGGTTTCTTCTTTTCTTTTTTTTTTTCTTTATGTTTTAGCACAGTGCAAAAAATTTCTGATCATACTTGAGATATGTATTTTGGGTGACTTGATTGGAATGTGTTAGGGTTGGACTCCAGCTGTCTGAGCTTTTAAAAAACAGCTTTCCCACTTGAACTTTTAATATGAGATGGGATATTCTAATTGTAAAGCTTCTGAGAAGGAAGATTGTAAACACAGAGTAATTTCTAAATGGTGAAAGTCAGGTTTGCATTCTTAAAAATGAAGTAAGTCTTTATCCGTAGTTACGACAGAAAAAGGTACACATGGGGCATTAAAGGAGTATAGCAACACACTTAAAATTCACAGCATATGGGTATCTCCTTTGTCAATTCCATGTTTGTTTTTCAGGATCAAGATATTACTTGTATGTCTCTATCAAAGTTTAAACTAGTTGTTCTTGAGCTTGAAGATTTAATTTTAGTAGTAGTTTGTGAAGATCAAACTTTTCTCTCAGACTGATTTTTCAAAAAATGTACTGTGCTATTAATGTCTGAAAACTTGCATATATAGTGTGATACTACAAGACTGTGTGAAAGCAAATGGATTATTTTTGTGACAAGATGGATTTTAATTTGAGTACAGTCCCTGTGAATGATGTGGTGGAAGCTGCCTTAGATTCTATTTCAGTATTTCTGTGTGGAGTCTCAAAGTTACTTGAATGGTCAAAGGGAAGTACCTTTCTCAGGTGTTTTGTCCTTAGGCTTCTGCAAATTGCATTTGAGTGTCTGATGCTTAAGAAGGCATTTGTTATTTACCTGGTCAAGAAAAAGAAAGCGCAGAATCTGTAAGATGCATAATTTTTGCTAACTCCAGTGACCTCCATCCTATCCCTACCTGGTCCAACCCCCCTCCCTGTCCACCCCACCCCCCCAAAAAAAAAACCCAAGCAAAACTACAGTATGAATTTAAGCCTTTAAATGGGCTAAAATAATTTCTGTTGGGTACAGAGAGGTAATGGAAATGCAATAATTGTTGTGTTGTTTGAAATACGAGGGCACCTTAGCTGACACAATCAACTACAGCCAATCTCTTGACTGATTCCCTCTGGGTTATCTTTGCCTTGGAAGAACCACTGCACTTGTGCTAGAGGAGGACTGGAACTGGAAATACGCCCTTTTCTGGGCTTCTGCAGTTATGACTGCTTGGAACCACAAGCTGCTGCTGTGTAGCCCACAAGAAAGTACTTAAAATTTGATATCAAGCTGCTACCCTTAAAATATTTGCCATACTTTATGGTATACTCTCTTTTTCTATTCCAATGTTTTCCTGCGTTCTCCTTCAGGCAGAAAGAAATAGTAAACTCTGTTTTCATTGGATTTGATTGCTGTTGAACTGGTTAACCAGCATGTTCTGTAAATTTGAAACAATAAGTAGACAAGACATCATCAAATCTGCATAAATGTGAAACTCTACCAGTATGTCAAGTTTGTCTGTTCTCAAAGGTTGAAACTGAGGTCAGAGCTTCACAGGGAAAAGGCATTTCCATATCATGACTTGATGTTATGCAGTAGTTATCTGAATATTAAGGGGCAAAATGTCCAAGTGTGCTTGTAGTTCTGAAAATGGTCTATAATCTACTTCTTAAGCAAAAGTATCAAGGTTATTTTATTTCTGCAGAATTTCAAGAACCATAAACTTTGGCAATTACAATTACATGATGTTATGGTTTGAGAAACCCACAACAGTTTATTGTTGTTTAGACAATTACTCTATTACCCGATGACCCCTCCCCACTCAGGAAGGGGGAATCGGGAAGAAAACCAGGAAACCCAGGGGTTGAAATATAAACAGATTTAATAGAATAAGACTAAATAATTAACAGTAATAACACTAAAGAACCAATAGTGATCCCAATACCAATCTAAAGATATATAAGGATTATACTCAGCCGACTGTATCGGCAGGAAGCTGTGCACTCCCAGCAGTGGACAGTAAATGTCGGACACTGCGAGTGCTACGGCTTCAGGAGGAAGGGAAGGCCTCAGGGGTCCGGCACCAGGGCAAGGAGTTCTCTGGATCACCGCCATCAAGGGAGAGCGAGCTTTGCAGCAAACTTTCTAATTTGTATTGAACGTGTGACGTTCATGATATGAAATAATCCTGTTGGCCAGCTTGGGTCAAGTGCCTGGGTCTCGCTTCTCCTCATCCCTGCGCCTGGCTAGCCTGAAAACACTGAGACCTTGACACCCACGCACCATAGCTGGCTATAAAATATTTTCACAAATTCAGACACCAGAGTCTTTTAAAAGTACAGTCTTCCCAAGCATTAGAAGAGACTTTACTAAAAAGTAAAATAACTGGAAGAGAAATTAGTCGTGTGTCGCTCAAACCAGGACACGTGAGTTTCCAGTTTCTGCTCTAAATCTCAACCTCTTACCTTTCTTGGAACATTTTGAAAAAGGTGTTTTGGAAATGCTACTATGATGCTATTTCCTTTGAAGTCAGTTATAATTGGTGCTTGTAATCATGAAGAGGTACCTAATTTTGTCTCTTATAACTGAAAGCTTTTATTAATTATACACTACATATACGGTATGTGCAGCCGCAACACAGATTTTGTGTCATCTTTTTTTCCTGGTTCATACTCTAGGGAAATTGCCTTGCAAACCAGAGGAGGTTTGCTCTTTGTAATAAAGATTTCACACTCTTAGTACTAGGAAGAACATCAGTTCTGACATAGTGTTTATGATGCAGATCAAGCACTGCTGTGAAATGGCTTTGTAGAAGCTATGGAATAATTTCGGTAATGAACTATACCTTTTAAGTCTCGAATATATTTTTGAAGAGCAGTTATGTTGGGGGAGAAAATATTAGTACTCAAAATTTTTGTTTCACAGGCGCTTGGAAGAAGGGATTCTGCTTCAACCATGCAATAAGGACTTAAGCTGTAGTTTCATTTACAGTTTGAGCTAAGCACAGTAAGAAAAAAAATTGCCTTTCTGGATGTGGGATTGCCTGTGCAGTCAGGACTTAAACTGTAATTCCATTTACAGTTTCAGCTACATACAGTAAGAAAAAGAATTGCCTTTCTGGATGTGGGATTGCGTGACTGGAGGGAGGACTGTGTCAGTCCAGATTAGAATGGTGCAAACTCCTGCGGAAATGGACCTGCAGAAGAATCTCTGTGTGCACGCTCTGGGGGGATTTCAGGTCTCTGTTGTCACGCCATCAGTGTGTTAGTTTGTATGCTAATATTGGAGACTGGGAATAAAACTTAGCCGTATGTATGGCGGTAAAAACTACATGCAGATGTGATGATTCAGAGGAGGAGTTTTGGAAGGTGTACTCCTTAAGGGCTCTGATGAATCTGTGATGTGGATTAAATTTGGATGGCTGAGGCTGAACGGCTATCCCTAACCAAATACTGCTGCATTAAAACAAATGGACACCAGCTTTTTTCTTGGCCTGATTTTTCAGAAACGTAGCATGCTCTGAATGTCTGAGAATGTGTATTATGTAGCGCGATTCTACAAGACTGCATGAAACCAAATGGATTATTTTTGTGATGAAACAAATCATAATTTGAGCACACAGTCCCTGTGAGTGTTGTGATGGAAGCTGCCTTAGAATGTATTCCAGTATTTCTGCTTAGAGTTTCAAAGTTACTTGAGTGATCAAAGGAAAATACCTTTCTCAGGTGTTTTGAACTTAGGCTTTTGCAATAGCATTTGAGTCTCTGCTTGATGCTGAAGGAGGGATTTGTTATTTACCTGCTCAAGAAAAAGAAAGCACAGAATCTGTACGATGCGTAATCTACCCTCGTGGGCTACAGTCAACAGCTGCTTCATCCATCTGATTTTAATTTTCTGCCACAGGTCTGTTGATCTCCAAGCCCATGAAGTAGATGATACGGGTTTCCCCATGTTCCACTTTAAAGTGATTTGTAGATTTGACTGTTAATTGAATGCTTTATTTTTTTTTAGGAGTAGTGTCTAAATGCTTCATGATAGAATCATAGAATCGTCTAGGTTGGAAGGGACCTTTAAGATCATCAAGTCCAACCATCAACCTAACACTGCCAAAACTACCACTAAACCATGCCCCTAAGCACCATGTCTACCCGTCTTTTAAATACCTCCAGGGATGGCGATTCCACCACTTCCCTGGGCAGCCTGTTCCAATGCTGGATAACCCCTTCTGTGAAGAAATTTCTCCTGATACCCAATCTAAACTTCCCCTGGCATAACATGAGGCCATTTCCTTTTGTTCTGTCGCTTGTTACTTGGGAGAAGAGACCGACCCCCACCTCTCTACAACCTCCTTTCAGGTAGTTGTAGAGAGTGATAAGGTCTCCCCTGAGCCTTCTTTTCTCCAGGCTAAACAACCCTGTTGGCTCAGCGGCTCCTCGTAAGACTTGTTCTGTTTTTATTCGGAAGTGCATAATCTTAAAAGAGGAGTAATAGATACCTGAAGAAGAAAATATTCAATCTGTCTTTTTTTTTAAAGAAAAACTGAAGAAAAGATTTGTCAATCAGTATATGACTAACAGATGATGAGGATAAAACTTTGTCAAACCTATTTTTTCAGCTGTCTCTTTATGTTTACAGAATATATAGGGATACAATTAACAGCTTCTTCCAAATTTCTTAGTGTTTAAACAGTAGTTGTTGGATTTTATTATTTTTTTTCCTGAGCTGAACCAGTCTCTAGTCATGAAAGGTTAGGTTCAGGGTTTTTTGCCATCTCTGGTAGTGGTTAGAGCAAGATGCTTTAAAAGACAAAGTGTGAACTAGGTGGATTATAACCTGAATGGAGGGTTAGTCTTCCATGTAGTTTCTATCTCAGAGTCACATGGAGGAAGCAGAACTTGCAAACCTTTTTTTGCAAATAATAGTGTAATGTCTGGGTTTTTTTGGTTAGGTATTGGATTGAACCTAATGTTTTCTGTCATGCAGGCTACCAAACATCAGTTACATGATAGCAAGTATTGATAAAATGCTATCTTTCAACTGAATTTTAGGCCTGCAGGTAATTAGGTCAATCACTAATTCTGCAAACCATTGGATTTCCCCTTCATAATTTTTAACAAGTTAAAGTAGGAGCTATCACACTGGAGTCAGTCTGAAATGTTGACATGGTACAGAAATATTTATGCAACTTTCAGTTTGTTCTGTGCCTCTCTGGTTTCTATCAGAATTTACAATGAATTAAATGTTTAAATAAGTCTGTGTCACAGCACCTTAAATAACAGTGCTGGTAAGACAGCAGTATGTGAATGTGTGCTTAATATATGGGGTTAGTTTAAAGGTTTGTTGTCTCTTTGGTGACTTTGTAGGAGACAAGGTTAAGTCTGGCGTTAAAGAATGGTCAGCTCAGCCAACAGGTCAGGCTAACCTGTTAGGCCTTAATACCTTGGCTGCTTGCAGTAATTAAACCATACTCTTGAAAAAGGCTTGATTGGTGATTTCCAAATATGTTGTTGGCAGTGGGTGACTGCCCTTCTGAAAAACACACAAAAAAGGGTGAGGTGAGCTATGTGGTCAACTGAGAATGAGCTTATGTGCTCAAGACAGCAGGCAAGGCAACCTCCAAGCACCTCCTGCTCCACACTAAGAGGCAGTTGAATTGGAACAACCTTGAGATAGAGTTGTGCAGCTACGGACATCAGCTATTAAATTCACAAATGACCTTGATCTCTCACCCTCTGAGAACAGGGCCTTGCAGAGCCAGACTAATAACCTCCAGTAAAACGTGAATGATGTGGTATGAATACCAGTGCTGGCAAAAGAATGATGGCTTTTCTGGGTTAAAACCAAGCAGCAAAGCGGGCAGTGTGGCCAGCTGCTTCTGCCTGGCAGGTTTTATTATATAGAGCAGCACTTACTCTGGGGAAAACTTAAAAGCAATATGGTCCTTATAGGCAGTCCTAGGTCAGTGGAAGGTATTATGGAAAGATAGAGGGATGTTCACAGGTGCCTTGTTCTCTGAAGGTGAGCCTTAACTGTTGAAGATGACCAGCACAGTAAGAACAAAAGGCTTTCATATGAGGTGTTAGTTGCTTTTGATCAGTCAATTTGTCACAGTGCTGGAGGAGAAAAGATCCTGAGGGAAGACTGGTGCAAAAGATCCAGTGGGTATCTGGCAGCAAGGAGGAAGCTACAAGCATACTGAAGACAATGCCCTGGGCTCTGGTAGAGGGTGTCCAAGGGAAAAAGAGGTTTGTGACCACGACAGACCAGGATGGCTGGGATTTTAAACTGCACAAAGTCAAAGCCTGAGGCAGAGCATGGTGAGCAGCTGGAGCATAGGAGTGAGAGCCTGGAGGGCAGATAGCGTCTGTGTGTTGAAATAAAAGACGGCCTTGGTTCGAGATGGCATTGCCTTTCGAGTTTCACTTTGGTGTGTTGTAATTTTATCAATTATACAGAAAGCTATACCATGGGTTCTAATTTAACACCAGCCCTGTGCCATCAGCTGTTGGGTCTTCGATATCACTTATTTCAGTTGGCAATGCATATGCATTTGCCTAACACTCCTTTTGTTGCCTAGATACGGTTACATTTTGCTACTTGCATGGTGTTAAATAATTCTGCCAGTCTGCCTAAGTCTAATGCATTAATTGTACTTTTCTGGAGGAAGCACCAGCTAGCAGCAATTCTCTGACCATTAGAGAGCACTCTATAGTGTAACGTGAGATAATCTGAAATGTATAGTAAAGAAAGATTGTTTTCCCTTTTCTTCCTCCTCCTCCATTTTTCTGCAATATTTAAATAGAGAGCCTTTTAGGATGCCATTCACTACTTTAGTGTGCTCATGAACTGCTCTGGGTAGCAAAGCTGATCTGCTGGCTTTCTTGCCACAATCGCAAGAGGCAATTTCAGCAGCATGGTGAAGGGGAAATTGCACAGGCAACAATTAGGTGTCTCCACTGAGGAGGAGAGATGTGGAGCAAGCTGGTGGGGTTTGTGTTTGGTTAAAAAAAAGATCTGTACATCAGGGGAACTGAGTAAAACTTTATTTTGTCAGGATTTTCCTTTAAAACATCTTGTTCTTATGATGCCTATTACTCCATAAATAACACTAAATAAATACTGTTCTTGCCAGTGAAAACCTGAAAGACTTGATGCTTTTTACATATGGCAGTATTTACAATTTAACTAGGACGTCTGCTCTGTCAGCCACAGGAGAAGGGAAATGTATGGATTTAATTCTAAACTACTGTCTCCTTTGGTGACGATGACCCGGTGACAATGGGTTTTATTCCTGACTTGATAAATAATTCAGCCTTGTTTTCAGTATATAGCTGTCTTCCCTTTTTGCTAATGTTCTTTGGAGTCTCTCAGACTTCATCTTCCCTCTTTCCCAAATCTACATTTACCCATAATTACTCACTTTAGCACACTACTAAGCAAGGCTGGTTTTGAGAGTCTGGTTTTTAATAACTTTTGATTTGAAAAATTGACAGGTTGAAAGTCCTTGTCTACTCTGATCTCAGTGGAAATTAGATACATAAATATGTCTGTGGAACTGAGCCATCATGGCTGAGCTGCTAACAAAACTGTTTCATCAGTAAAGAAAATAGTCCTCTTCAATAAAAGACTGAAAGACAATGGAAATTGCATCATTAAAAAAACCTAAGGGCTATCAACAAGTTTATTTTGATCTTGAAATACTAGTTGAAGGGAATTTCTAAGTGTTTTAGATAAGCATGATAAACCAGGATGAATATTCCTTTGTCTCTTTGTAGAGAAAAATGAACTTTTTTGAGCATGTTACAGTTCTTCGCCAGACCGGGTACAAAACACAAATGTGCAACTCCATCAGAAAAGATTTCTTAACTCAGTAATGCTGGTGAAAACAGGAGAGCTTTATCACTAACTGTTAAACGGAAGAGAATAATATGTGGTGCTTTTAATGGTGGCAAGCTAACTGTGGTGTACCAAGAAGTTATATTCTAGAACTAGTGGCAATTAGTATGTTTAATAATATGGAAGGGCAAGCAAAATGAGGAGATTATTCTTTTTGGATTTGACAGATTTATACAATGGATACTTTATTTATACAATAGAGAAAAAAATTAAGTGGTAGTTGCTGAAGAAATTTAGTGTAAGCAAGTATCAGGTCATTTTTTAAGGAAATACTCCCTTTTTAGCTCATTATAACCAGTCTTTCAAAAGTACAGTGAAGATAATACCAAGAGAGGTCAGTTAAGGAATTTAAGAAATGGCTCAAGGTTCAAGTAATAAGCAATTAGTTTTCTCTCCTGGGTTTTGTTTTGTTTGTTCTTGCAATTCCTTTAAGAACGTAGAGATTTTCTCTATCTCCTTTTACGTTTACAGGAAATTTAGAGCTGGTTTTAGAGTAACATTTATTACATATGTTCAATCATAGAACGGTTTAGGTTGGAAGAAACCTTAAAGATCATCTAGTTCCACCCCCCCTGCCATGGGCAAGGACACCTTCCACTAGACCCCGTTGCTCAAAGCGCCGTCCAGCCTGGCCTTGAACACTTGCAGGGATGGAGCCTCCACAGCTTCCCTGGGCAACCTGTTCCAGTGCCTCACCACCCTCGTGGTGAAAAATTTCTTCCTGAGAACTAATCTAAATCTCCCTTCTTTCAGTTTGAAGCCATTACTCCTCGTCCTATCACTACATGCCCTTGTAAAAAGTCCCTCTCCAGCTTTCTTGTAAGCCCCCTTTCAGATACTGGAAGGCTGCTATAAGGTCTCCCCAGAGCCTTCTCTTCTCCAGGCTGAACAACCCCAACTCTCTCAGCCTGTCCTCATAGTAGAGGTGCTTACCTGTCTCACCTATCCGTTTTCCTCGTGCACAGATTTGTCTGTGGTATTTCAGGTTTTTATACAGTTAAAACCACAATTTTGTAGAGTTTGAGATACCTTATCATTAACACAATCAAACTTACTACCAAATGCAAAAGCAAAGAAAGAAGAAGTATTCTTTCTACGTCTATGGTATTCTTAATTGTTGTTTTTTATTATTGTATACAGGTATTTTGAGGGCATGTCATTGTCAGCACTATCTGTAACTGAAGAAAAAGAAACATTTGACAAGATTATTAGAATATTTTTTACAGTAATTGAATACTTCCTTGACTGACTGATTTTGGTGGGTTTTTTATAAATAAAAACAGAAAAATAGAAGTTACGTGATAAAAAACAAGTAAAAAATAAAAGGGACGGCACTGTTTACTTCAGAGAGCTGATACATAAATGTACTCAGGGTATTTATTTCATTTATGGAAGTTTTAGATTATCAGGAGATGTTAAATGGATAAATATATTCTCTTGTTTGCACCTTCTCTCTTTTCTCTCTACTTACACACATTCAAAATCACGTTACAGGTGTTCATCTAGAAGTTGACTACCCCAGTTATCCCATGCCTGTTCTTCATTTGGGGGAGAACTAGTATTGAAGAGCCTTTAAAGATATCCCTCTCTTTTTCTGAGGTTTAAATGCAGTATGAGTCTAGAGACTGGCATACTTTTTTCAGAGTAAGAGTACTTTAAAGAGACACTTCATTTTTCTAAATATTCTTATTCCATAAAATAGTACTTTATGATATAGCTATAGCTAACACATACAAGAACACATAAAACTTAGTGTTTGAGGGAAAATGGCTTCCAATCTGTGGCCTCATCTATGACTTGTGTAGCAAACATGGTACTTTGTGTGGCTGGGCAAGTCGCATACTTCTCATTCAGTAGTAGAAGCTGCATTTTTTTTGGTTTTAACTGGGATTCCTAACTGCAACCATATTGATTTTATCTGCTGTCGTGTATTCAAAATAGCTCACATAAACGTGTAGAGATTATAAGCTCTTTTCCCACAAGAGTTCCCAGTTTGGTTGTAGGTTTAGATCTTTAGCTTGGCCTCAGTAGAAAAATACTGTTCCCAAAAGTCTGTGCTATGATTCGTAGTGATTTGGCTTTTTAATGCAGGAGTTGATGAGTAGCCAGAAATACTGAGAAGTCTTGAGCACGCGTTGTAGCTGTCTGTATTAAATAGTTACTCGCTCTCACCTTACTAACTTAAATGCTGTGTCACCTTCACACAGTGAGCATATATCCACGTTACTGTACATCCAGGAATCTATAGTCGAAAGAAAAAACAGGTAACAGCTTTTGAACTGGAAAAGTGATGGCACACGTGTAAACTAGTAGCAGTCTGCAAAGTAGCTTTATTAAAAAAATACATACTTATGCATATAAGTGGGATGTGTGTGCTAGATGATGTAACTTTTGAGGAATTATCTGCAACTATAGAATAATTAAGTTGAAAGAAGATTTTTAGTGGTCTGTGATACTGAATGTTCAGATTCTGGGTGAGAATTAATGGGATCTAAGTTTAGTTGTCTGTTTCACCACAGACCTTGTGTGCTTTTACGGAGGTAACTTCCTTTTTTGCAACTTAATTTTTTTTTAACCTGTAATGCACAATAATATTTTCCCACATCGCTCTTTAGTGATCTTAAGTTGTATGAGGATGGCATATGTGTCTTCATTTTCTGAATGAGTGCTGCAATAAATACAATAAGGGCTGTGTTTTGACTGTTCTTCTAAAAAAATATCCCAATATATACTATTGTTTTCAGGCTACAAGCTGCAAACTGTGAGTGGCATATAATATTAAAATGACATAGGTGCAGATAATTCATAAATCTATGCATTGCCAAGCTCAGAAGCAGTCAACCAGTTCTAAAACCAGTGTTGATATACATAGTGTATTTCAGCATAAAGGCTGAAAAATAATGACAGCAACGGATATCGGATATAAAGCAGAACCAGAGCAAACCTGAACCTGTGGTCAGCCATGTGGAACTGCTTAAAGCCAAGAATATCTCTCCAAGAAGGAAGTAGAATTGTCTTATTGAAATAAATGTATGCATAGGCGTTTTATGCTTTGAATGTCTACAGTCACTAGTCTGTGAATAATTGTGCTGCTCCAGTTGCAGGAAAAGGAAGCTTGATTAAACTTGTTGGTCCTATTTGAAAGTTGACAGTTTTATTGTTCTTAGATGTGTGGGTAACTGTGAACAGAGGCGGTGGGTGAAGAAAGTGGCTTTTGCTGTTGTGTCAAAATTGAGAAACAGTAGTATGCAGTTAGACCTGAGATCATCCTAGGATGTACTGGAAGAGAAAAAGGGTTCTTGACTGCAGCCAGAAGGAAATTCAAGTTTTCTAATCTTACAGTATTTTTTAGGGAGGTATTTTCAGAATTCTCAGATGTGTACTTTCTGCTGTCTCCCTTTTTTTTTATGAAGACAGAGACAAGCTTATATTCAGCCTTTTTTCATTCTTTACTTGATGCATCTTTTTTCAGAACCACCTCTTGTTGAGCTTCCTTTTTTGTTAACCAAGAAGCAAAGCAAATAGTTACCAAGTATGTCATATGTGTTGACAGTAGGACGGACAAGGGGTAATACCCTGATGCTTGAGTCAGGAACCGTATATTCTTAGTGAAGGACAGGGGAGAGGTTTCTTCCAGTTGTTTCATGCTTCTGTTTTGCGTGGTTTTCAAATTTACCTTTTAGCATTGAGAAAACCCTTGGCTATTCTGGATCCGTCTTTCTAGCTTTTGTTTCTGGTAATGCAAACAGCAAATGGACTCTATTAAGGTCTTCTGTTTTCAGGGGAAGTGTCTGTGACTTTGACTTCTTCCAGTCTATGCCATGGTTCCTTAAATTCTGATTCATCTTCTGTTTTGTTTATTGCTGTGTTCCTCTGGCAAAATTTCTCAAACTTGAATATTTATAATAAGTTATGAGTCTGGTCAATATTTCCTTTGTGTAGTATTTCTGTTTAACTGTTGACTGATCCTTTTCTCCTCCTGTGGAAGCTTTTTCCTATATAATCTTAATATTGCCTGCTTTTTCCCTTGGGCATTTTCTTTCAGTCTTTCCACTTTCTTTTTCTTATGAGATATGTTAGTAATATGTAGTTCTGGGTGAGAGGTATTTTCTGTTTTTCTTGTAGCATTTCTGGAGGTGCTTCTCTTGCTTGTATAGCAGTTGCTGTCGCATCACTGTCATATTTGTGGCAGTTAATTCTTTAAATCTTTAGATTATTATAGTTTATCCATCTTAACATACCTGGGCCAAAGAATTTACGCTGTAGACAGCGAAGGAACTGACGTGAATAACTGAAAAGTGTCCAGTTTCTGTTTTCTGTAATGGGACGGTTTTAGGATCCTGCAACTATTGCATGTTTATACGTGTCTTGCTATTGCTGGAAGTTTTACTACTGCTAAAATACTTCTTTATGGGGTGTAAGTGTGGCTTCTGATTGCTTCTTTAATGATTATTAGTTTTTGTGCAGTTAAATCTTAGCACTAGGGAAGAGCAGGTGTATGCGTGGGTGTAGCCCTGTTGTGTATATTGAAATAATTTTATAATATTACCAACTAACATGTTGAAAACTTGACATTAACAGTAACTTAAAAGAATTAAGCACTTAAGTAGAAGGTGAAAAGGCTCTCTAAAAACTGGTTTTCATGTTGGTCTTTTTAAATGATGTTTTTTCTTTCTGTTTCCAGGTTTTCTCAAATAATGATGAAGCCCTTATTAACAAAAAACTACCCAAAGAACTTCTGCTAAGGTAATTCTACATAATGTCTTAAGGAGTAAAAGCATGAGGATCATGTATTGCTTATGTGGCTTACAGGCTGTGTTGAAATAAATAGCAACTTATCTGGTTTAATTCTTGGAATTCTTGAACTTGTCATTTGGTTAGTCTTGGTTTGTTTTAATGTGTTCAAATTATACTGTACTATGGAAGATGTCATTTAATAGTCATCTTTTCTTGCATATCAGAAAAAGTGAAATAAAATGCCCAAAAAGCTTTGGTGTAGTCAGCTCTTCCACACTGCACGATGTTTTATCTGTCTGAAGAGCCTATAATCCTTTCTCTAATGTAGTTCACACTCTTTGTGTCATGAACTGTGTTATAACAAAATAAAATATAAATTCAACTTCAAAGCTTTCGAAAAGTCACTGCAGTGAAAAGCGCTGCCTGTTACCATTACTGCCAGTCTGTGTTATATAAGGTAGAACCAACAGGAGGGGGGTTCTTAACGTTGTCATTCAGCTAGTCATAAATTTCATCAGCTTGCTGGTGTGCGACTAGATCACCTTTGCAGGACTTAGCTACAAGACCAAGATCACTAAGTTCAGCCCATGGCTCAGACACTGATGGATGTCTTCATGCTCTCATCTTGTTGAAAGTTAATTTCAAGCAAAGTGTGAACTGCCAGATGTGGAGATACTGCTCGACTGGATGTGACCACTTCAGAGCTGGAATTGAACCAGCTCAGCAGCGCCTTCTGTACCTGCATATAGGTTTTGTTACAGCACACTCTTGAGAGGAAAGAAAGAGAGAAAGAAAAAGGAAAAAAAAAAACCAAACGGTGTTCGCTTATAATGGTGTTTAAAAAAATTACAGTTTTTAGTGATGGTGTTATTAAAATTGAGCTGATGATTTAATACACTAAAGAGATTGCTTGGGCTAACTTGTATGTTGTCATTGCTTCCTCTTTGATTTGAAGTGGGAGAACGTCTCAAATAACGGTATTTTGCATCTTATGTCTGAAGAAAGTGCTCTTAAAACATTATGACTTCTTTTAATGTCTGTACTATCACAATGCTCTCTTGGTGGTATTACAGAAGCAGTCTGTTGTTAAAAGAATTGAATTTTAAAAGGACTTTTATTTTTGTTGAGAAATACTCATTCCATGTGGTGACTGTGTTGTAAATTAGACTCGTAGAACTGTTCAGAAAATGTAATTAAGAGACGTGTCACTGAATGATGCCCTGAACAGAAATTCTAATAACTTTCCTTTGGTGCACTCAATGCCACACATGAACCACAAGATAAAAGTCAATTTAATATGCTGCCTCCTTAGCAAAATATCATAATTTGCAAACACTTATTTTCTAGCAGTAGAACTCTACAAATATCTGTGGAAATTACTTTCCTTTTCACTGTTATAGGTGCTAAGTATCCCATTTATGTAATTCAACAGAATTTGTTGATGTGGTTTAGACAGTGAAAAATATTGTGCACTGAGACAGTAAAGACATCTTTTGAAAGAACTTACTGATTACGTAGTATACCTCAGTTTTCATTGTAGGATAAAATGAAAATACCTGTGAAGGTATATACATATTAAATTCCTAAACTATTGTGTCTATGCTAATTACATGAGTAGCATCTATAAAATTAATTTGTTGAGGTTTACTGTGAAAATTACTGCATCTAACTTCTAGATATCAGTTTCTTGAATTGTGTATTCCAACACCAAATTTGGTAAGTTCTTTAAAATGTTATAGAGGGAGTAGCTTGCTTGTTTTCATTGAGCAGTATGTTTATTCCAACACGTGTCTTACTATACAGAACATTTTAAAGAACTCAGCAGGAAAAAAACCCATGTGCAAGTAATTGGACAGTACCAGTGGCTTAGCTGTTAGCTCTTGTACTCAAGATAACTTCTTACAGAGCAACTCAGAGGTTATATAGGCTCACCTTGGATTCAACCAACTGAGGAAGTGGTGCAGCTAGGCACTGCCACTACACTAACTATGGTGGCAGTGTCTAAAGAAGCCTTTTGCATGGTTGAAGGGCTTTCTGGGGCTGCCATGACAAAATAAAGTAGCCCAGGCCAAGTATACACAGAACTGATTCAGCCAACCATCTAGTTCTTGTGCACATATGTCCTCTTTGCAATTGCACAGTGATCTACCAAAGTAGCATTGCAGCTGTAGCCAGAAGAGTTGATGATCTGAGAAATCAAATTGGGACAGTCAGCTTTCTCAGTAAAGATCATGGTGGTCTCATGCTGAATGCTGGAACTTGGGTGATGGTCTGCCCATAGCCAGAGAGAAATAGAGTTCACCTTTTGTAACACCCGCAATATTGTGCTGACTATCAAGGCTTCGGAATGGAGAGGAACGGAATGGGTGGGAGAGATGTGCTGTAAACCTCCTTTTGAGATTGTACTGCTGCAGAGGCAAACTCACAAGGCCAGAGGCAGAGCATGTTAGAGAGAGTGTTATGATGGGATGTGGGTCTGAGTTCTCATGCAGAGTGTAGACACCTAGGGAAATTTAGGGGCACAAACCTGGCTGTCTAACAGATTATCAGTGGGGAATTTGTTTTATGCTCCTGCACGTAAATGCTTTTGTAAGACTGAGACTGAATGTCTTTCAACTCCTGTAACAGTTTATTCTCGTGCTGCAATGTGTTTTAAAATTGTCTTGCCGTATAGTTATGACAGGAGAGATTAAATATTGCCACACTGAGTGTAATTAACATCCTAATTATTGTTACTATATTAACATGCCTAAACCATGACGTCTACCTTTTAATTAAAAGGAGAGTAAACCAGTTGCAGTGGAAACATTTTGCTCACAGTGCCAGAACTGAATAGTAAATACTGTTGAAAGTGTTATCAAATGCACTTAGTTTTCTTGCTTGCTTATATCAGATATGTATGAAAACTGTTGGAAAGCACTACAGCTCTTTTTAAAAATCATATAAAATTTGACACATGGAAAAAGTCATTAATATCTTATTACAAATATCTGGAAATGAAATGTAAACACCATTTCTTTTATTGCAAGAAGTGGTCTTGTTCTCATTTGCATCAAGTATTTAAACTTCTTTAATCTGACTATAACAAGCAATCCAGGTTTTTTCTCTAACATTGAGAAAACTTTTTCTGATGGTAGACTTAGGAAACACTCTAAAATTTATTCATTTATTGCTATAGTTGCATACTCGGAAGTTGAACAAAGTGACCCCTTGATTTTATACTGCAGTTCTTACTCTTTGTCATTATTATTATTATTACTATTTATCTAACAACCAGAATTAGATTGGAAGGTTTCAGGACAGTGTCACATATCTTGCACATTTTCTACAGGATATCTACTACACTTGTAAGTAAATGACTGAAACCCTCAGCTTCTCAGGCAAGAAGCTCATTTTAAAGGATACAAAACCATAGATTATTTGTTCCTTCTCAAGTAGACCCAGATAACTGGGCAGAGGAGGAAGAGGATGTCTGACTCTTCTCTGACCCTGGTTTGGAGGGACCAGTTATGCTTTGAGGTAGGTAGACTAGCTTGAGTGGAGAAAGGGAGGTGTTTCGTTTGTAACTTTTTCTGCTTTATGGGCATTTATTTTCATTTGTAATATTGGAGTAATTATTTTTGCTGTGGAAGAAATATGCTGCTTCTAAAAACTTTGATTTGTAGTACTGTTCAAGCTAAAAGAAAAATTATCACCCCTGTTAGCTGTTGCAGTGCTATTGGTTTGCCAGTTGGCAAGGAACACTCTTTCCCCTCTGCTCTTAATATATTACAAGAAGTGAAAAGTTGAATAAATGCTCAATTGTATGATGTTTGAGTAAGAATCCTGCGGCAATACTATAAATCATGTAATTTAAACAATGTTTTCAGAGAACTGTAGCTTTATTTTTTTTCTTAGCCTGTGTGTTTATGGAAAAGCATAATTTGATTATACAGTACATTAGTGGATTTGCATTGGTGTCTAAAGTTAGTAAACCCATATCTATCATCAGAAGAATCAGAAATCAAGTCAGAGAGAGACTATTGTAGTTTTAACGCTAACAGCTTTTCCAGTAAGACATCATAGCCTTGAAGATGATAATCTTTTTCTTTTTTTCCTTGTAAATTGCTGGAAAAAACAAATGGGTTTTTAAAGCTACAGTACGAGTTTGAAAAGCATTGGAAACAAAAAAACTTAAGTGAATGTAATTAATATTAGAGTGTTCTGACTTTCCAACAGCTTCCAAAAATATTTTTTTATCAAGCACAAAACATAAAAAATAATAATACATGTTTGAAAATGGAGGTGTAGCCAGTACTTTCGGCATGTAGAAGGACCGACAACATTTGTTCATTTGTATTTTAACTGGTAACGTTCTGTGCTATAGGATTTTGCACAAAATGGCAAGCTTCAGAAACAGGGATGTTTATTCCTTTCAGCCACTTAAACCATTTTCAGTTCTTTTCTGCCTACAAAGTACCAGCGTCATAAATTGTACCACAAATGCAGAATCTATTATGAGTTCTGCTATAAACCATAGTTATGGGGTGTATGTACTTGAATAATAGATCTTAGTCATCAGACTCAAAATTCGAGTGCTCAGATCAGATTTAAAAGAGGATGAGCAAAGTTTGGGGACTCGAGTTAGGAGAGGAACCAAGGAGTTGTGTTTTAGCAGCAGCTTTTCTTATATGCAAGAATATACAGCTTGTGAGTTGGCTAATGAATTGTTATATATGTTTTTATGTTTCTGTTCTTTGTTTTTATTAATGCACGCTGCTTTTTGCTCAGCTTTTAGTGTGTTCATTATTATAGAGATAAAAAATTACCAGAAGCTTAAAATAAGTGAAGTCAAACGTAGTATTTGGTATATTTGAAGTGATGCTTTATCATCTGTGTGCTTAACTGTGGGGAAAATAGAAAAGAAATATATTAAAAATTACAAGAAATTGTCATAATGCCATTGGTATTTCCTCGCTAGATGCTGTAGGTACTTAAATGGCCCACAGTCGCTGTAAAATTTGGCTGTTCTACCGTAGCGTACAAAATACTGACTGGTGAGTCAAAGAACTGAAAAATACAAACTTGTATCTGGAACTGTTCTTGGTAAGAATTTTGTAAGCAGACAAATAATGCATGTATTTTGAAGGGGGGAGGGGAATCTGTCATTTCAAACATGATTCATTTTCCCCACTTCAAGGATTTGTATAATTAAATAGGGCAATATTTCACCCTGAGTAGCAAAGACTGCTGTTCAGTGTTTGACAGTCTCAGGAACACATTCCAGTTTTATAATGCACATGCAGACTTCTATTTTGATTTTAGACCATGGTTTGCATCTCTTTGTAATAGTCTGCCAAGCAATTACAATATAACTGTTTAGAATCAGAAACAACCAAATTGATAGAATTATATGAACTGCATTCATACAGATTATGAACCGAATTGATTGTGTAGGAGCTGCTTATGAAAGTAAAACTTACTTGCTTTCTGTATATTTACACAAATCTATGGTTTCTGGAATGGGAAGCCTAATAGCGCCTTGTATAAGTAACTTTCATTAAGTAAAGTAAGTCCTTTGATTTAGCATGCCTGAAATACATCTGTCCAAGGAATTAGTGCAGAGCAGCAAGAACACTCCAGTCTCACACTGACTACTCAATATAGAATACTCCTTTACATAAGGATAAGGGAAACATATTTGTTAACTAGAAATATGGAGACTAACACTGACAGGAAGCAAGCAAGAACGATGGGACCGATAACAGCATAATATCAAATCCAGACTCACTCCTGTGGAGTCATATACTCATTTCCTGTGGTCCTTACCTCCAAAAAAGGGATCAGAAAACCAACCAAGCGAGTGATGAAGAATGAACTACAGGTACAGGTCATGGACAAGATAAAGCCTCTGGAATGTGATTCAATATTTTGATCTCTAGCCAGGGAAACAACAGGATTGAAATTCTTTAGAACTATTTAAGACTTACTGGGTGTTTTCAGAATTATTCCATGTTTTAGCAGCAATTGATAAATAATATCATAGTATCAATACTATTTCCATGTGTTTTAACATGATTTGCCCAATGTTAAAACAGATAGTCGTTTAGTTTCTCTGTACCTTCAGCCTTCAAGGTAGTATATCTAACCTCAAATATACAAGTTGCAATTTTCTGATTTATCAGCTTTTTGTAGAAAATTTTCAAATTACTCTGAAGTGGGAATGGGTTTTAAAACTTTCCAGTGATTTACCTCGAATTCTGGACAGGAAATGCTCCGTCTGAGGAAACTAAAGACTCAATCAATAGCTTAGTGGTCAGTGTACCCCCTTCAGAATATGGAAAAGGTGTCATGTTGTCCTTTTTTTACACTGCTACATGTATTGTTTATCTGCTTATGAAATTCTTACCAAGGTCAGTTCCAGGTGCAAGTTTATATTTTTCAGTTCTTTGCCTCACCAGTTGGCACTTGGTATACATTTGCAAATGACTATATGTTCAATTAAGTTTGGCCTTTTTGAATTTGGAGTAGGTAGATGCCATCTTTTGTTTAATATGTTTAAGGGATTTGATTTTGTTCACAAATGCAAGAATAAGCTTAAAATAATGTTTTGGGCAGAGATGTTTCAGACGAAATTTCTTTAAAAATGTGAGTGAGAGGCTCTAAAAACACAAGCAGAAAACTGCACGCTAGTGCTCTTGTATACTGTGTTAATGAATTGGAGATTTGGGAATGGAAGAGGTGTTTTTGGGCAAGGTGCTGAGTAAGACTTGTGAATTTTGAAGAGAAAATACTTTCTTTAATGTTTCTGCTTGAACAATTGAGACTTCCTTATAAGCAGAGTGCTTCAACATTACCTGGTTCAAGGACAGATATTATCTCTCAATAAGAACATGTTTGTGACAAAGGATTAGTCATACTGTAACAAACAGTAAATAACAAGCATTTGAAGGAGGAGTGACACCTCAGGGGCATATAGCAATGACTTACACAACTCTTGGAACCATACATTACCATTTACTTTGTTTCATTTTGTTTTTCTTTTATTTGCTATTAAGCTTCTCTTTAGAACCTGTTCTTTAACTAATGAAGACTTAATTCCATTTAGAGCTTTATTTACCTTGAAACCGGAGTTTTATTTAAACTCAATCTCTTGATTAACAAATCATCAAAGCCAAATGTTCAGAAGTGTCAGTGATATAAAATCATGCTTTTTATATGAAGCTTTGGGAGGCACAGGGGAAAATGTTGTTCCTCCTCATTTCCACGTGAAAAGTGCCATCAAAACATAAAGGCAATTCAAAAGATACTTTAACTCTCTGCAAAAAATATTTTTTCATTTTGTTAAAAATCTATGCTAGATAATTTAAATAGCAATACCAAATACTTCTTGCACTTTTTTTCTGGTCTGTAGCTCTTGAAGTATTTACAGAAGAGGAGAGCTTCTATGTCTTCCTGATGCAGACACAGGCATCAGGGAGAGGTGTCTTTCATTCAAGGCCATCCTCCAGGCCAGTAGCGGAGCTACAGGTTGGATCTGCTCTGCCAAATCCTAGTTCTGCAGCTAACCAAAGTTTCCCTAACCTTTATGACTGTAGTGATCATGGTTTATGGAGCATTCCTAGGCTGCATACCACCAGTGCATCATGTTATTTTTCCACATCTCTACCTAGCCACTAGTGTGCAGGGTGGGTATAGTTGATTTTTGACTGTTTGCTGCCCAAACTGTATAATTCACTCATGGGGAAAAAATAGACAGTAGGGTAGTTGGAATGGCCAGCAGGTTGGATTGGGTCTGTGGGCTGCAAGTTAAACCAGTCTGAACTAATCATTAGGCTAACTGCTTTTCTTTAGTAACATGTGTTAGAGTTGCCAAATTTGTACTTCATAAAATCACTTCATAAAAATAAAATTTATCTTCAAAAAATTACAGAATAGCTGAGGTTGGAAGTGAACTCTGAAGATCATCTAGTTCAACTCCCCTGCTGAAAGCAGGATGAGCTGGAGCAGGGTGGTTGTTGGCATTGTGCTGTTGAGTTTCGAATATCTCAAAGCATAGAGATTTGATAAATTCTCTACTCGACCTGGTCTGGTGTTTGACAACACTCTCGGGAAAAAGAAATAAAAATAAAGTTTTTCTTTTGTTTAAGTGGAATTTCTTGTTTCTGTTTGTGTCCATTGCTTCTGTTCTGTCAGTGGACACTACTGAGAAGAGTCTGTCATCTTTACTCCTTCCCAACAGGTATTTGTACACACTGATAAGATCCTCCCAAACCTTTGCTTTTGAGGCACGTTCAATGTGGTGCTCACCAGAACCCCCAGGTCCTTTTCTGCAAAGCTGCTTTTGAGTCAGGCAGCCCCCAGCCTGTATGGGTGCATGAGGTATCCTCCCCAGGCTATGTCTTCTTTTGTGGATTCATGTCTGCCCATAAGTAGTAGTTCATTTCTCATGTATCAGATGCTTTTCTGTAAATTAGAAATCTTCAGCTGAGCCCCATTTTTTCTTTACTGAATTCTGTATGTTGCTTGATGCCCCCCCCCAAAAAAAAAAAAAACCCACCCAAAAACGAAGCCTGTGCTCTAGATAAGGCCGTCTGTAGCTAAAACTTTGATTAAAAATCCTGCTAATGAAGCTGGGGAGTCACATGAACTGCAACATACAGGTTTCTAGAAACTACAGAACATTGTAGCTCAAGCAGCACTTAGAAGAAGTGATTAAACTGGACAATCCATGGGCTTTTAAAGTTAGAAATCTGGATCATCCCCTTCTACAAATATTCCAGTTTTAGGAAGGCATGAAGGATGTGGTGGAGATGTTGACATGCATGAAGAATGAGTATGGGGGTGTTGGGAGTCCTCTTAGCTTGTTACCACTTAATTTCTAGGTAAAGCACATGACTTGCCTCATCCTTTTGTTTGAAAGATAGTATTTGGTCTGTAATGAATATTGTCTTGGTAAAGGAGAAGGATGATTTTTATTTAAAAAAAAAAAAAAAAAGAAAAAAGGAAAGAGAAAACTCATAGCAAAGAAAGGATTCTGAAACTTTCTACTTCAGCTTCCCTTTTGAAAGCACTGCAGTGGGATTCCTAACCAGTATTATTAAAGACTTAATGATGTTAAATATTAAGATTCTTTTCTAATAACAGTTGTTACAGTTTTTCTGCTTAAGGTTCTCGTGTCTTGCCATTATATGTATCAGGATAACCAATGCAACAAGGTGATTGCTCAAAATCGTTACGTCACCAGCTATTTTGAGTGAAACAGAGCTAAGCATGGGTGCTGAAACTGATTCTAGCATATATCTGACCTTTTGTGAAACATTAGATAAAATCTGTTTCATGGGCTGAACTTTTCTTGGACACTTACTTCATGTAAGTTTTATGCTGGAGTCTTTGACTTGATTTCTAAAAGGTTACAAAAATATGACCTTTTAAGTTGCATTACTCATCCGTAATATCTGAGCAGATACGAATCAAAGATGTAACAGGGCTGCATTCATGTATTATCTTCTGGATTTCGTTTTCCAACTAAAGTTATACTGTGATTTGCTTAATGTAGTTGTATCTATTAGTTGCATAATTGACCCTGCAAAAGAGATTACCATGTAATATAGTTGCTGTATTCTGTATGTTTGATGATAAATTAAACAGAACTGGCCCTTCTTGGGTTTATCATTAGGCATTTTGTTTCAGATACTGAGAGAATTAGGTGCTGAAAATGTTGCTGTTGTGTTACATATGGTCATGCTTTACAAATAAGTAACATTTATTTGTTTTTTGAAGGAGCGAGTAATATGATCCATTTGTCTTGCAAGTAATGTATAAGCCATAAAAAGTTAGATGCTGTCCTGTAACTATACAATAAATCCAGCAGAGCTGATTATTTGTAGAAAAAGCTGACTTCTGTTTCAACTGAAAATAGATGTTAGGCATTCTGTAGACAGCCTGTTCTTTTGCAATTGCTAATACTTATGTAAGGATTGTGTAGCAATAAGCATCTTGGCAAAAGAAAAGGAGGTTTGGCTTGTAAAGAAATGTTTTTTGGTGCCACGTTTGTTACTGAAAGACTTGCTATGTAGATCTGCTGAGAAAGGTATCTTAGCCTGCGTAGTTTACAAGTGGAAATTGCAGGGGTAAAAGTTACTGGAAAGTTTTGGAGTGTCTCTCACAGTTTCTAGTTTAAGTGCTTTACTTCACAAAGCAGCTCATCCTTAGCGAAAAAGGATTTGTTTTAATAATTGACCTGTAAGGTCAAGCATTAGATGAGTCAGTGGATGTGTACTTCATGTAGAAATTGATGTTTGTCAGCCTTTTGTGACATGCTACTGAAAACAAGCCTGACAAAAATGAGTTAAATGATACTTTTTTTTAAAATAGAAAATAGGCAGACTCCTTAAGGTTTTAATATGCCTCACCATTTACATTTTCAAGACAAGTAGTATGATATGGTTTTATTGAATAAGGTATTACTGGAATTTACCAATGGAGGAGGTTCCTACCTGCAAAGTTGGTAAAGTTTGGAAGTACACCAACACTAACATTGTTAATCATATAAATTTATGCATGCAAAGTTCTACTTTTATGGATTATGGCTATGTATTATTCAGTTTATCTGTGTGTTTTCTAGCCTGCATATTTTTATTGTAGTGTTTGTACGTACTGCTGGACTAGAGTTATCAGTGAGATGCCTCATACCTCAGTAGGGTGTTCAGTAAAATGGGGGATGAAGGGAGAAGAGAAACCTTCCATGTATAAAGAATTGTAATAACGTTTTGTACAGAGTACAAAATTTTAGGATAAATACAAGACAGCTTCTGTGGTGGTTGTGAGACTTGACGACTGTGTGTGTTCAAACGTGATTAGTAGTGAACTGAGAGTGGCTGATGCTCTTTTCCCTTGTCGCTTGTTAACAGAGTATGCTTGGGCATTCTTCCAGAAAAATTCTGAGAAAAACCTGCTAAAAGAGGAAAATCAAGTCTGTGAATGCTGTACTTTGTCTCTGTGTGATACTTTTTCATGTGTGTAGGCTTTACTCTTCCATAGTGCATTTACATTCTAATAGAATGTAAAGGACTTTCATGAGAGTAGGTTTGCTGTGCAAGGAATTGTACAAATCAATAATGAAGTCTCTTCCTTAAGAAGTTCGTAGTCTAAAATGGGGGAGACATGATAAATTCGTTGTGTGCTTGTTTTGTAATAACTGGATGGTGTGGTAAAGTTGAAAGGATCTTCTGAGCAGATTGTCTAGGTGATGTGCTGTCTTCAGTCAGGTATTTCTCCTTATTATTTTGGTTTTCATTTTGATACAGTTTGTCACCATTCTTTGTGTGCCAAACCACTATAAATTTAAAAGACATGAAAAATAGAAGTTCTGTAATAGAATTCTATTCACAAGTCGGTTACTAAAAAAAAAAAAAATCATACAATGGTTTAGGTTGGAAGGGACCTTAAAGATCATCTAGTTCCAACCCCCCTGCCATGGGCAGGGACACCTCCCACTAGACCTGGTTGCTCAAAGCCCCATCCAGCCTGGTCTTGAACGCTTCCAAGGATAGGGCCTCCACAGCTTCCCTAGGAAACCTGGGCCAGTGCCTCACCACCCTCAGAGTGAAAAATTTCATCCTCAGATCTAATCTAAATCTACCCTCTTCCAGTTGGAAGCCATTACCCCTCGTCCTATCACTACATGCCCTTGTAAAAAGTCCCTCTCCATCTTTCTTGTAGGCCCCTTTCAGATACTGGAAGGCTGCTGTAAGGTCTCCCCAGAGCCACCTTTTCTCCAGGCTGAGCAACCCCAACTCTCAGCCTGTCTTCATAGGAGAGGTGCTCCGGCCTTCTGATCATCCTCATGGCCCTTCTCTGGACCCACTCCAACAGGTCAATGTCTTTATGTTGGGGGCTCCAGAGCTGGACACAGTACTCAGGTGAGGTCTCATGAGAGCGGAGTAGAGGGGCAGAATCACTTCCCTTGACCTGCTGCCCATGCTTCTTTTGATGCAGCCCAGGGTACAGTTGGCCTTCTGGGCTGTGAGAGCACATTGCTGGCTCATGCTGAGCATCTCATCCGCCAACACCTCCAAGTCCTTCTCCTCAGGGCTCTTCTCAAGCCATTCTCTGCCCAGCCTGTATTTGTGCATGGGATTTCCCTGACCCATGTGCAGGACCTTGCACTTGGCCTCGTTGAACTTCATGAGGTTGGCATGGGCCCACCTCTCAATACTGTCCAGGTCCCTCTGGATGGCACCCCTTCCCTCCAATGTATTGACTGCTCCACACAGGTTGGTGGTGTCAGCAAAATTGCTGAGGGTGCACTCAATCCCAACATCCACGTTGCCAACAAAGATGTTAAATAGTACCGGTCCCAGTACCGACCCCTCAGGAACACCACTCATCACTGCTTGCCACTTGCACATCAAGCTGTTGACTGCAGCCCTTTGAGTGCAACCACCCAGCCAGTTCCTTATCCACCGAGTGGTCCATCCATCAAATCCATGTCTCTCCAATTTAGAGACAAGGATGTTATGCAGGACAGTACCAAATGCCTTGCACAAGTCCAGGTAGATGACATCTGTTGTTCTCCCCTTATCCACCAATGCTGTAACCTCATCATAGAAGGCCACCAAATTTGTCAGGCACGATTTGCCCTTAGTGAAGCCATGTTGGCTGTCACTGATCAGTTCCTTATTTTCCATGTGCCTAAGCAGATTTTCTGGGAGGATCTGCTCCATGATATTGCCGGGCACAGAGGTGAGACTGGCCAGCCTATAGTTCTCCTGGTCTTCCTTTTTTCCCTTTTTAAAAATGAGAATTTCGCTAGACTGCCATGACTTCTCAAATAAGATGGATAGTGGCTTGGCAACTTCATCTGCCAGTTCCCTCAGGACCCGCGGATGAATCTCATCAGGTTCCATGGACTTGTGCACCTTCAAGTTCCTCAGCTGATCTCGAACTTGGTCTTCTCCCACAGTGGGTGGTACCTCATTCTCCCAGTCCCTGCCTTTGCCTTTTGCAACTTGGGCAGTGTGGCTAGAGTCCTTACCGTTGAAGGCTGAGGCAAAAAAACATGTCCCAGGTGACCAGGTCTCCCATTTCCTTCCTGAGTGGGCCCACATTTTCCCTAGTCTTCCTTTTGTTGCTGACATACCTATAGAAGGCTTTCTTGTTGCCCTTGGTGCCCTTGGCCAGATTTAACTCTGTCTGGGCTTTAGCTTTCCTAACCTGATCCCTGGCAGCCCGGACAATTTCTCTGTATTCCTCCCAGGCTACCTGTCTTTGCTTCCACCCCCTGTAGGCTTCCTTTTTCTGTTTGAGATTGTCCAGGAGCTCCTTGTTCATCTATGCAGGCCTCCTGGCGTTTTTGCCTGACTTCCTCTTTTTGGGATGCATGGCTCCTGAGCTTGGAGGAGGTGGTCCTTGAATATTAGCCAGCTTTCTTGGGCCCCTCTCTCCTCCAGGGCTTTATCCCATGGTACTCCACCTAGCAGATCTCCGAAGAGGCCAAAGTCTGCTCTCCTGAAGTCCAGGGTAGCAAGCTTACTGTGTGCCCTCCTCTCTGCCCTAAGGATCTCAAACTCCAGCATCTCATGATCACTACAGCCAAGGCTGCTCTTGAGCTTCACACTCTCCACCCGCCCCTCCTTGTTGGTGAGAACAAGGTCCAGCATGGCATCTCTCCTTGTTGGTTCCTCTATCACCTGGAGAAGGAAGTTATCGCTGACGCATTCCAGGAACTTCCTGGATTGCTTATGCCCTGCTGTGTTGTCCCTCCAACACATAGTGGGGTGGTTGAAGTCCCCCATGAGGACCAGGGCTTGTGAATGGGAGGGTGCTCCTGTCTGTCTACAGAGGGCCTAATTTGCTCGGTCTTCTGATTGGGTGGCCTGCAGCAGACCCCCACTGTAATGTCACCTGTCCCTGCCCTCCCTTTAATCTTGAGCCATAAGCTCTTGGTCAGCTCTTCATCCATCCCCAGGTGGAACTCCATGCACTCCAGCTTGTCCTTGACAGAGAGGGCAACACCCCCTCCTTGTCTCCCCTGCCTGTCTTTCCTGAAGAGTCTGTATCCTTCTATTCCAACACTCCAGTCACAGAAGCCATCCCACCATGTCTCTGTGATGCCAATTAGATCATAGCCTTGCAGGTGTGCACGTGACTAACTCCTCTTGTTTATTTCTCATGCTATGTGCATTTGTATAGAGGCTTTTAAGTTGGGCCCCTGATGAAACTAGCTTCCTGGCTGGAGCGGTTAGTTTTCCTTTATGCTGCACTCCAGGTGCTCTCCTGCTGACCTGCAGCCCTTCTCCAGGTTTTGGGCCTCTATTACTGGTATTGGCATCATATTGGTAGGAGTGGGATGGATTATGGCTCCCCTCCCCCAGTGACTCTAGTTTAAAGCCCTCTTCACAAGCTTGGCAAGCCTCTGACCAAAGATGTTCTTCCCCTTACTGGTCTCTAACGTATGTTCTTGCTGAAGCTTTTTAGAAATTATCGGGCATTTCTGTCATACCAAATTTTGGGGTTTGGGCCAAAAATTCCAAGAAGACACAGTATGTGTGTGGTACTTACTGTATGCATTTTGTTATCCACTTTTTATCAATCCATATAGTATTGTATCAAAATACTTTAAATGAGTAATTGCCAGTCTGTTACTGCAAAAGCTTATTCCTTATGTGATCCAATTTGGAAGGGCCTTACAAAGCGAAGCAGTTTGACTCTTGCACAGTTCGATTTCTCACTCTGTAGGTGGTACACTATACAGTGTTGGGGTTTTGAGAAATAGCTGTGTCTGTCTGTGGCTCCATGGGGAGGGAAACAAAATATTAGGAGTCAGCCATCTCTGTGTTTGGAAAGACACAGGTCAGTCTGTTTATAGCACACGGGAATAATGAAGCATGTGTGGAAATACATGGGAAGATGATAGAGACTGAAGATCATCACTTCTTGTAGTTGGCGAGACCATATAAATTGCAGTGAAAATGCCTTAAAAAGGTTACTTAGGAGGTCTATGGCCCTCTTCTGCTGAGTTATGGTGAGTCTTGGATATCAAGAAAATTCCAGAAGACTAGAAGAGTATGAATCCTGACTGCAACGCTTTTTATCTAGGCAAGGGAGAGATGACCAGAAATCTCAGCCTCATACTCAGTATATGGTGGAAAAAACCTCACCATAGATTTGTTTGATAGCAAAATTGAGAGAGAGGAATATAACTGACAAGTCTTGTGGTTTTGTGGAAAGTAAGCGATTGGACAATATCGTTCTTGGAGATTAAAGAATTGCTTTGCTTTACTAACCAAAATTACCTATATCTACTTAGGCATTTGATTTTAACATTGTACCTTTTAATTTAAAATGTAGCACTGTGCAGTATATCAGTGCATGTTAAAGGGGTTCGGGATTGCTTAACAGTGTTACAGCAATCAACAGGTATACGCAATTTTTTTTATTTCTTTTTTTTAATTCAGTGTTTTGGAAATTGCTGCTTCTGAACATAAAAGTTATAGATGACAAAAAGAACTGTAATGGTAAACTACTCCCCAGTTCAAGAAGGACAGGGAACTGCTGGAGAGTGTACAGCAGAGGGCTACAAAGGTGATTAGGGGACTGGAACACCTTTCTTATGAGGAAAGGCTGAGGGACTTGGGTCTTTTTAGTCTGGAGAAGAGAGGACTCAGAGGGGATCTCATCAATGCTTATAAATACTTAAAAGGGAGGGTGCCGGGAAGATGGGACCAGTCTTTTTTCAGTGGTGCCCAGTGATACGACAAGAGGTAATGGGCACAAACTTGAACGTAGGAAGTTCCATCTGAACATGGGGAGGAACTTCTTTCCTTTGAGGGTGGCAGAGCACTGGAACAGGCTGCCTAGAGAGGTGGTGGAGTCTCCTTCTCTGAAGACATTCCAAACGCCATCCTGTGCAACCTGCTCTAGGTGAACCTGCTCTGGCAAGGAGGTTGGACTAGGTGATGTCCAGAGGTCCCTTCCAGCCCCTGTGATTCTGTGGTTCTGTGACAAGGCGTTCTCCCAGGGAAATGCGAATAACATGATAAATTGGGGTGTGTTCAAACAAAATGATTTTTACAGATTAATTTTACATGGATAGATATACAGGACTAAGGAATGTTACAGAAAGAGATAATGCCTGGAGTGTGTAGGCCCAGAGGAAGATGTGAGGGTGAAATGGGTAAGATGCTGTAAGTTTCTTTTCTGATGCTGTGTCAAAAAGGCTGTTACAGTGGCCTGAAATGACTCTGAAAATGGGAGTAGTGAAATCATACTTTATGTCTGCGTACAGCTTTTTTTATACTAATAAGGTTTTTAATGCTGCACATGCTTCTGGTGTCTACATTTGGAGAAACATTGGGAAAATGAAGAATGTGCAGAGACGATGAGATTTAAAGAACGAAATAAAAAGATTGTTAAAAGGAAGAATTAAACATGACATGAAAAGTGACTTTAAAACTCAATGAGGAGAAAGTACTAACTGCTAAAGCACTCTTTAATTTGGTGAAGAAAAGTAGAAAAAAGCATAAAGCTGAAAGACATTCATCTTGGAAAGAAGGCAAACATTTTAACAGTGATTAACCAGTGGAAAGAACTACCAGAGAAGGTGGTGATTTTCCATGTCTTGAAGTCTTTCAAATCAAGAATAGATCCTTTTCTGGAAGGTAGACTTTAGCCAAATACAAATTTACCATAAAGGAGCTGAGGAACTGTGACCTTGTACAACCCATTGTGCCTTTGGCATGAAACTCATGCGGGCTGCAGGTACGGTTAACATTGAAAGGTTTCCAAGGCCAAACTCATGAGGCGTGTGTCCAGAGTGGTATGTGCCTAGGGATGGGAAGCCTTGAAGAGCTCCGATTATTGGTAAGCAGATTCTCCTTCTTGAGCTAGATATAGGATAACTATGGAAAATTTAATAGCCTGGGATACAGGAAATCAAAACAGATGATCCTCAACTTTACTGTGGGTCTATTAATTTCCAGTTTCCCTGTACTAATCCATGCCAGAGACTTAAGTGGAAATTAATCCTGCTGCTGGCTGCATTAGCTTCCATCTATGTAGCTATGGTCATAGAGGACAGAAGTGCTATACAACCATCAGCTGCCCTACTTGGTAGTTTTTTCCACTTTTTAAAATCACAAATGCCTTCTGACGTAGTCGTTTACCCTGAGTGCCAGACAGTGTCAATGTCTGACACTGACAGATGACTGATAGTGTTAGTGTTGCCATCTCCATCTCAGTTTGTTGGTTGCATTTAAAGTCTCTTAAAACCTTAGAGTCTTGTGTCTTGTTGGCTAGTTTCCCTGACTGGTAAGTATTTGCTAGTAGTCTGTGGGACTGCAAGCAGAGAAGCAAGTGTGTGTTAGTGGTTTGCATGTAAAACTACTATAGAGGGTAAATAAATATAAGAGTGTAGAAAAAATGGCAAAATGACTCTTAGGAATTGTAGAATTTACTGGTGTCTCTTGTATTTAACTGAATAATAATAATAATAATAATACTGATTTTGCTGGTTTATAACATATCCTAATGTTGTTATCTGTTTTGATAAGAACAGCTTGGGCCACCTTGTAGGAAAGTTTCTTCTTTAGAACAAAAATAAAAAACTAAAAGCATCATGAATGTTTACACTTACTAAAATACTTCTCCTTTTAACATAGAATGACCACTTTTAGTTTTTGACTTTTTCAAAAGTCACTCCATGTAGAATGGAGCAAAAATAAATACATCTGTTCTGCATTTGGTTTTAATTTATTTTTGTAGCAGAAATCACGCATCAACAGTAATCTCTTAACAGCAATAAACAATCAAACATGAAGACAGACTGCCAGACAACTCAGAGTAGTGGGGGTGTATAAAATACCGTTTCTTCAACATCTTACAATTCCTTCTGCTATTTCTTACTTCAGTAGAACTTGATGCATCACTTGTAAAGCATGTCATGTTCTTCATTTAGGCAAGAGTATTGTGTCATGAAATGGTTTGTCACAACCTTTCCTTTCTTAGTTACAAATAACGTAGAAATCTGTGTTTTTTGCTTCAGCTTCTGTAAATCTAAGATAACCCTCTGATTCCACTCATACAGTGCTACTATGAGGAAGCTTCTACAAGCCAAGAAGCTTTTGCAGCTCACCAGCATAATCTCCACACTCTCATCTTCTGTCATTTGCCTCATGGTGGGGGGAAAGGTGACTTCAGAAGAGGGTTCATGGTGGGTCATTGGTATAAATGCTGCTCTTAAGAGAGAGAACTCTTTCAGTGCTCATCTGAACAGTCCACCAATCTTGCTGAGTACCTTAAGTGCGTACTTTGTGTATGAAATGCTGCTAAGTTTCTTAAAGTAGGTAGACCGCAGAAAGGATGTTCAAATGACAAAATAGATGGTATCAAAATAAATGTTATTGACAGGGTTTTATAAATTATTTCATAGGTTCTGAGAATGTCTGTCCTTCTGTTTGCATGGCTAAGAGTTTTTTGAGAAGATGTATTACTGTAGTAATAGTGAAAAAGAGAAAGTGTTTTCATGTGTTAATGAAATACTGGAAAATTAATATCTGAAGTGATTGTAATAAACATCCAGAAGGCTGTTATGTTTAAGACGTACTTCCATTAACTTCCATTACGTTTTTTAACTCTTACCTCAGCTAAGAATCACAGCCCTTAAGATGTAGGCATCCATTTCGAGCTTTAGCATCAGGCTTCCACTTGGAAAATAGTAATCAGAATATTACATGATTAAATTCAGGCTCTCTTACCAGTTGTGTTTGCTTCTCAGTGTTAACATCGCACTATAAGATTAAGTTGTTATTATTACTGTTCATTGTTTTGATGACTGAAAATGTTCATTGGTGAGCAGGTAAGTGAATTACAGTAACATCTTTCATATATTTCATATCTTTCATTCTCTGTAATAGCAAATGATTTTGGAATAGGATCTATATTTTATGCTTAAGCTAATTTTTTTTTTTCACTGAGAACAGCCTTTGAACCAGTTTCATTGTTGTTTGGAAACGGTATCTAGCAAAATTCATTCTAACAGTGAAAAATTTATGTCAGAAAGCTATTAAGAGTTGGCAGCCTTGAGGAATTGGTTCCATGATCAGAATAGCAATGCTAAATTTTGAACCGTAGTTGTTTCTTGTAGAGTAAATTAAAAAAAGATACTGTGTTAGACTTGGTAATCACTCTGAAACCCCTTTAGAAATTTTGGTCATTGTTCTTTGTGTTCGTACTTAGATTCTTGAACTTGGATTTATCTATGCATTGTTTTCCATCTCTTACTCTTCACCAGCCTCTGAAATCTTCACCTGTATTTGTATAAATTATTCCTTTAATTGTAGCACAATTAAAGGTATATAAGCTAGTTTCTGTGAATTAAACAGAAGAAAAAAGGATTTGTTATCATTCATACATGTTTGGGTACTAAGGAGGCGGAAACAGAAAACAGATTTTCAGAAGACGCACCTGCTAGTTCTAATATATTGGTGTTGACTGTATTTAGATGATACCTATGATATTATTCCTTAAGTCTCAGTAAGTAAAATAATTTGGTAAAACACTTATAACTGCATTTAACTTGCTTCTTGTGTAACTGGTGTCTTTCCATAGAACTACAGAACTGTGAATCCATGTATTAATCTGAATTTATAATAAAACATTTTAATTGTTATTCTTTTCCTTTCTTCCTAGAATATTTTCTTTTTTGGACATAGTTACTTTGTGTCGATGTGCACAAGTTTCCAAGGTATGTATTTCTGTTGGGGTTTTTTGTTGTTCTTTGGGAAGCGATTTTCTTAATTACTTGCAAATCATCGGGTTTAAGGCAATCTGCTTCCTCTCAAAAAAAAATCAAATAGTTCTCTCAGCCTCTTTGTTTATTAAAACAAATAAACAGTGGGTCCAGCTTTGCATTCAGATGTGGAAGTAGTTGCTATGTACTGGACTTCTGTTTAAAGGCTATGGAAAACATATCCAGTAGTGTATGTTCTATATCTGGAGAAAGGATTAAGCCCAGTTTGGCATAACAGCATTTGCTTTTTATAAAACATGTGGCTGTATAACACTATTTTTCAGATGCATTTTCTGCTTAAAATTCCATGTAGTTTGGTTAATGTGCACCATGTGTCTAAGAAGTATATCCATCATTTGCTTGCCAAGTACAAAAGGTGTTAAGTAGATGGACTACTAGTAGGGGAAAAAGGCACACAGAAGAATAGAGAAAGCATGCTAAGGAAGCTTTTATGTTTAGCTCATCTTGTGGGTTTTTTTCTTGAATTAAAATGAAAATACTCTGCTCCTACATCAAGTGTGTACAATGAAGTGTATTCTTACACAACATGAATTAACTTTTTATTTCATGCTTTTCTTCCTTCTTTTAATGAGGATTGGGTTTTGTTTGTTTGGGGTTTTTTTGTTGGATTTTTTGGTTTGTTTGATTTAATGTATAATTGTGTAACAATTTCATTCCTCCACCTTATCACCCTGGCCTGCAACTTCACTAAGTTTTGTGAGCTAATGTCAGGTTTTCTTAGAACCTTCAGCTAAAGCCTAGAATACAGTGGAAGAAAACCAAGGTGACTGAATAAATTGTGTTTTTCTCTCAGAACTACGTGTCAGTTGGATGCAGTATTCTTTTTTTCTGTTTTTCTGAGTGTATTTGTGTTTCTCTGGCTTTTTGATTTTGTTTTACTTTGAACAACTGTTGCTTTGACAGTTAAGGACAAATTCTCAGGCATGTACGTGTAACTTATCACGTGTAAAGGAAAGGCCTGATCCTAACAGTGGAAAGTCAGCAGTTTTCTGAAAGGTTTCTGTTCGTCTCAGAATAGTAACTAGTGAAGTTGAGGAGCTGTGGTTTTATTGGAAGGAATCTCATCTGCAGTTACTTTTCGGCGTATAGATCTAGCAAAAGTAATTTAGTAAACAAATTTACAAAAACTTTTTTTTAAAATGGAGGGATACGTCTTGCTGTGTCCATGTGTGTACTTTACATTTAATTTCTTGCTTTCCTGCATGTTTTATACGTGTAAGTTAGTCTTTGAAGTGTAATCCATTTAAGAGATTTGAAATTCATTTCCCACAAACTCTGTGTTTTTAACAAGCTGACATTGTATGAGTACTAATATCTACAATTTTGTTTCTTTTTGAAAAATGCTACCTCAAATGGTATATTTTTATATTTGAGTTTGTTATCTTTGAATTGCTGAGAGGCAAATGAAAGGAGCAGGCAGTGGAGGTAATAACTAAACGGTATTTGTTTTCTGTAGGCATGGAATGTTTTAGCTCTGGATGGAAGCAATTGGCAAAGAATAGACCTCTTTAACTTTCAAACGGATATAGAGGTTAGTGCCTTTCAGAGTTTTTTGTTCCTATGGTGATGTTTAAGAGCATAGCCATTTTGAGTATCCCATAGACTGTACTTGGGTTCACACATTTTAAAGGCTAAAGTTCAAGATAATAATACTGTGAAGGAGCAAATGGAAAAAGAACTCCGACTTTTTTTACACTGGATGAGTATTTCAATTTTGGTTGCCACCTATTTATCAAATAGTTTGCGTATAGCATACACATACAGGGCTCTAGAAATTCAAAGCTGCTTATTTCCAGAAAGTAAAGGTATAAATGGTGCCTCTGGACAAGATCCTCCAAATCACTTTCACGATCTAAGGGATAATTTTGTTGCTGGTCCCGAGTCGCTCTGTGAGGGTGCCATCTAGTGCTGAAAGCTCTCTGGACACTTGGCTATATAGAACTTGGAGGTTGAAACAATAAAATGCTGAAGAATTTTTCTTACTGCTGACTTGCCTAGATTTGATTTGGTGTGTATCTGATTACCATTTTCTGAACTTTTGTTTTATAAGGTTTGAACCTTGCCTGAAACATAGATGCATGTGGATTAAAGTCCTTTTCAGCATATAATGAAAGGATTAGGGCATTCTTGTCTTCCGTAAGAAAAACATGTCTGCAATAATGCTATCATAGATGTGCATAACAAAATAAAATATGACATCTGAAAACGAAGACAACAATCCATGGGGAAATACAGTTCCTTAATTGAATCTGAACTGGTTTATTATTTGTTGTTTGATGATACAAATTAACTTTAGAATACAATAATGAATTTGCTTCTGGATTTTATGTTGTAGCTTCTTAGTTGCATGAATAAAATCCAGATGGGTTTCATTTGGTATATTTTGCTAACCGTGGTTCAAACTGTTCCTAAAGCTTTACATTAATATATAGGGTAAATTTTTTTCACTGCTCTTTTAAAATTTTATTGCCAACTCCTCTGCTATACCAATGTTAAACATGAGGATCTTACAGAGGTAGGAGAAAGATTTTGGCATCTGCCTCTATCTAAATGGGTCCAAGAAGACTTGGAGCTTTAATGTCATCTTTTCAGTTGCCTTTAAAAAAGCTTATGTTTCTCATTTGCTAAAAAATAATAAAGAAGACCCCACAGGTCTGTGGTCCTTCTGTTGGTTAGCCTTTTCTGTGTCTGAAACCTTACTGCTATTTAGAAACACAGTATTGGATTTTTATGTTTTCGATATGTTTGTCTTGTGTTGTACCTAGTGGTGTTGCCCTTTGAGATGCTATGTTTGTAGCATGGGATTCAGGAGAAGGAATGAAATTAAGTTACAATCCTATTTTGCTCTTAAGAAGCTATTGTGGTTCAGAGCAGTTCAGTTACTTCAGTATATTATATTTTAAGTACATTTGTAATATAAACCCCTTAAATTTATTCATAAGAGTATGTTAAACCAGCAATTATTACATAAAGTAGTTTTGAACAAGATACACTTTCACATTTGGTGTTTAAGAACTCTGTTTTTTCTTCAGCTATTTTAGGAATATATTTTCTTTGCCTATACATTTAGGACAGGTAAAAGCTGCTAATTGTATTTGGCAACATTTTGCTTGGTTGGACGTTGTACTGTTTGGTGCTGTTTCACGTAGCATCAAGCACTATTTGATCTGAGACTATTAAATAATGAAAAATTAAGTTTTGTTGTGAAATTTTCCATATTCAAGACCCCATGTGGTAAAGAATAAAGTGAGAAAAAAAGCTATAAAGAAAAAATGTTTCTTTTCTCTCACAAAATGTGTGAAGATCTTCTTGAAGTTAAATGTACCGTAGGATTTCTTGGTATGTGGAACCAAATGTAAGCTGTAGTAATGTGAAGAACTAGTTTTTTGAGTGACGTTGAATTATTCACACAGCTAAACACATTTGAATGCACTTAAGTAGTCTTTTTGAATATGTCGTTTGTTGGGTTTTTTACATGCTTAAAGAAATAAATTGGTTTGGGAAAACTTACCTCATTATTTGTTTCTGTTTTCTTTGAATAATGCGTTAGGGCTTGGCTTTTTTCTTCAATGTAGATTGAACTTGCATTCTGCAATGTAGATTGAACATTGCAGTTATTCACTGAAGACTTTATCCTTAAAATAACGGTATTTGGCCTCTACTGAGAAATAATTGTGACTAATTGGAATGCTTTAAAAAAGACATAACTTTGTTTGTATAATGATTTGCAGTTTGTTTGTGTTGTAAATTCTTCCGAGAGATAAGATAAACAATGTTGCTTGTGGACTAAGAAACAAGCTCTGATAAGAAAGTATTTTCACATAGTGCTAGCCAGGACTTTGGTAGTAGAGGTGAACAACAAAATGTAAGAAACATTTTACTGTTTCAGTAAAATTGTTACTATCCCATGTAGAGAGGAAAACAAAACAAAAAATCCTCTGACCTGTAATTTTATAATTATTTCTTCTTTAAAAAAGAGAGAGAGGGAAGAAAATAAAAGGTGCTGTTAGGTATTAGTCCTGTTTGTTAAATGATCAGTGTTGAATTCTTTTACCTTACCTCCCTAAAATTAGACACAATGTGATGTCTGGTCAGTTTTTGCAGTGGCCACCTGCTTTTTGCTATCTTACCTTTTTTCTCCTACCAAAAAAAAAAGTTATTTAAATAACACTTTCCCATAATGCTACTTTCAGATTGAATATTAGAAGTAGTGGGCCATTGCCATTCTGCTTACTCCTAATGTACAGCAAAATGCGCTTTCAAGATGTAAATAAAATACATTTTGTAGCAAATTTGGGGTTAAGTAGGAAGTTTTGTTTGTAAATTGCGCTTCAGCTTTTGATAAATAACAAGACGTAAAGTCTGTTAGCTCCACAGTGTGAGAAGTCCTTTGGCATTCCCAATAGTTAGGAACAGACACCCAAATATATAAGATATTGAAGACTGGCAGGTGGGCTCCGGCATATCTTCTGGAGGCAAATGAAGTGGCTGCTTCCACCAAGGTGTTCAGCCCCTTTCAGTTGCGGAGGTAACCATCCCTATAGCAGGGACTGTAAAATGGGACTTAGCAGAGGCTGTACTTCAGAGTGACGTACTAGCCGAAGCACATCTTCATGGTCAATTTAAACTTACATGCTCTAGTGGTAACTGTCATCCTTGAGGAATGGGCATGCTTCCCATTCCACCTCTGGGGCAGTTCTTCAGGTTCCCTACACATCTGACAGAACTTGAAGGTCATTTTAGCATTCTTACTGGGTAGGTTTTGCTGAGACAAAAAATTGAGTCATGTGTAATAGACTAAAAAAAGGAAGAGAGAACTAAAGACTGAGTTGACTAGTGCTTCAATCCGAGTGGAGATTCTCAACAGGTAACACTTTTCTTAAAGTAGCAGAAGAAATTCAAAGAGGTATAGTTCTGGTGGAGTGTAGCTGGGCTGGTCTTCACTCCCGGCATTTTTAATTTGGTTAGAATGTTATGTCAGAATAAAACTCAACAAAATCTTCCTTTTATCTGGTTTAAGGGTCGTGTTGTGGAAAATATATCGAAAAGGTGTGGTGGGTTCCTGAGACAACTTAGTCTGAGAGGATGTCTTGGTGTTGGAGACTCCTCTTTAAAGTAAGTAAAGTCCTAGATTGAGACATCACTTATTTCCTAATGTCTGGACCAAAAGCAATTATTGTACATTTGTTTGGATTTCTAAGTACTGTCTAATGACCAAAATGGGATACTTAAGTACTAAGTACCTTAACGATGACTAAATGAGACATCAGTTTGAGATCGAAGTATAGCTACTGTTATTTTCTGGAAATGAACTAAGAAATGAGAACTGTGCTTTTCAGAAATGTGTCTTTTTCTTTCATTAGTATTATCTTGATATCTCTCCATTTTCAAGCATTTAAAAATGTTTTCAGACTTTTATTTTACTCTGGCATCCTACAATTATAATTTCATCAAGATTAGTAGTCAGTCAGTTTATAGTTCATCTTCTAGTTTGGACAGGAGGTAACCCCCAGCAATGGGAGAAAGAGTAAAGACTAATGTGGTTGAGTGCCTACAAAACTGGGAAAAGCCTGAGATTCTCCTCTTGCTCTAATATAAGAACAAACAGGCAACAGGAATGCCTCAGGAGTCTCTAAACAGAGAAGGTGGCCCTTTTTTACACAATATATAAATTGAACTGTGCAGTTTGTTCCCAAAAGATAGTCTGAATCCATGTAAGCTTTTTCTAGATGCAGACTGTTTAGCCAGGTTCCTCTGTGGATATTTCACTGAGTGTTTATACCCAAAGATCCTACCTCCAGCTGAAGGGTCCCCCAGCCCCAAAAACTTCAGGGCTCAAAGAATATTTGGAGGAAGCCTTGGGGTATGGCTTTTTGCAGTTGTTCTGCTTTCCTTCGCTGTCACAGGAGGCTGGGCTGGATGACATTCAGTCTGACGTAGTGGCCATTCTTCAGTGGAAAATAGAAGCACAAAGATTTTTGTCAAGCAGTGGGCATTAAGTTAGTGTGTTGTGACCTTTAGCTCTTTTGAAAATTTGTAAGTCAAATTCACTGATTTTTGTCTCTAGAGTAAATTGATCCAGCAACTAGTTAAGCAATAGATTGCTTTAGTCACCCAAATGGGCATCCTAGCTTCAGACCTGAAGATTTCCCCAGAGCTTTCCTTGCCTCTAAGGACACCTCCCTAACTGCTCCCTGGTGTGTCACCACCTTCAGACAGTCTTGCCTCCTCGGGGGGGAAGTGCGTATTATTACCATCTCCCAGATTACTGGCAACTGCTGTCAAAAAAGAGGTAGCCCTAAGCAGACTTAACTTTCTTCAGTGTTCCTCCAAGTTGCCAGATCATTCACGCAGATGGTCCCTGTGTCTTCAGGAGGGGAGGTAATAGCAGAAGGGGAGGGGAGGGGGAAGGCAGGCTCCCAGACAGGTAGCAACTACCATGGGGAGGAAGGTGATGAGAAGGGTGTATGAATAAAGAGCCAGAACAGTAGGTAACAGTTTTCCCTCCAGTAACTTCATTTTCACATTTGGTTTAAGCTCCCAGCTGTGCTTTTCAGGATGCTCAGGCTAGGGGACTGCAGCGAGGGTGGTGAATAGGGGCAAGAATCCTAAGTGGGTTCAGGTATTAGTGGCATGTGAGAAGAGGGGAAGGGCTGGAGATGAGATATTTGTAAATAATGATATATTTGGTAAACAGGTATTTAGAATAAGTATACAGCAGTTCAGTGTGTAGCATGTGTACATTGCAGGGATGATACAGCCAGTCATGCTGGCGGGTAGTAGGAGAGGCTTAGCTGAGACTGGCTACCAGCGTGCTACCAGTATTCACACATGCATCCCTAACAACTAACTGGTGCAGATGGTGGTGTCTAAGACACTTTAGGAAGGAAGATGACTCACCTCTGAAATACAAGCAGGTTATATTGAAATTACCAAATGAATGATAAATGCCTGAGCTTTAAGACTTTCAAAACATTAGCACGAGAAAGGTGGCATTAATTTTCAGATACTTGTTCTGAAAGCGATTGTTCCTATCAGGCTTTTTTGTGTTGTTTCCAGATCCATTTGTTCTGTGGGTGATACTAATTTCTCTATTTATCCTTCTTCTACATCAACTTTTGTTTAAAAATAGCCAATTATCAAAGTAGGTATTGGCTATGTAAGTCCTAAATGCGGCAGCTCTGTCAGGACATGCCCCACGCTTGAATCTCAGAGGCAAAGTTTGCTGTTCCTGCAAGTTATTCCAGTGTGTAGCATCTTTCCAAGTGATTTGAAGAGTGTCTCGATTGTAAATCTCCTTCCAGTACATGAATTTTGGAATAGCTGTTTTGAGAATTCAAGTGGAAACTCTCACCAGTATAACTGCTTGCCGGGGTTTTTTCCATTGTTTTCAATCCACACTGGAGAGCCAGGAAGTTGTTACCAGCTGAGTGTGTAGTCGGATACATTAACCACGGCAAGCCTCCAGACAGAACTGTTTTTGTGTGTTTCCTCCACCCCTGCCAATAAAATCCATGCAGTTGGAGGAAACATGGGCATAAAAACAGCATTCTGAAATGCAATGCAGCTGTAAATATTACTCTGCGGAGATGAAAAGAAAGTATATGTATTTCTTCTGGGTAATTATTGTAATGATACATACAGGCTTTTAGCAGTATAATAGCTCCAGTCATCCTTAGAGTTCATACCCAGTGGTGCGCACAGATGTATTTTAATTTTTAAAATCATAAATAACTAATTTGTAACCCAGAGGGCTTTCCGCTGGTAGTCCGATAGACTTAGGTCCCACTTCTGTACTGCGCAGGGTACGTTCCTTTTCATTTGATGTGGGAGCGAGCTCCTTAATAAGACTTACAAAGGCTCCAGTAATGAGATGTGCGTAAACTCTCCCCAGCAGCTTAATATTTAACTGATGTGATATTTAGACTTTTCTGTTTATGCCCTTAACGGTTTTAGTTAAGGCATTTGAAGCAAGTCAGTTCGGGCGGCTTCTATGACAGAAATAAACACCTTGCTCTAGTGGTACTTGAGAGAGGAACAACACTTGGTTTCAGGAGTTACCTAAGACAGAAACTTGCAATAGCAAAAGGAAAAAGCAACCACTGAGACAGATGTATTTGAGATGTAATTTGTAATTACCCTGTAGCTTGAAGATTAAGCTTTTTGACTGAGATGGAAGGAGGTTGGGGACAGAGCGCACTCTAGCGACTGTATTACAACTTGTGACATTGTATTAATTCTCCAGCTTTTTGTTGCTGTTTTAGGACCTTTGCACAGAACTGTAGAAACATCGAACACTTAAATCTAAATGGGTGCACAAAAATCACTGACAGGTAAGTCAAAGGGTTTTTTTGTTTGATGGAGAAATTTGGAAGAAGAAGTAGCTGAAGGTATTTTTAGTGTGTCTGCTGTTTTGCAGCACGTGTTACAGTCTTAGCAGATTCTGTTCCAAGCTGAAACATCTGGATCTGACATCTTGTGTAGCCATCACAAACAGCTCTTTGAAAGGCTTAAGGTAAGAAGATTCAGTATTTTGTGTTAAAGAAAAACATTTAAAGAGCTGTTCAACATTGAATGAAGTTTAAAAAATCAGTGCTGAACCTTAATACTGTATATCAGCACTGACTAAATCCAATATCTAGCACTTCTTGGGTGTAGACTATGATGTTTGTGTGTGGTCTTTTCTCATGACTTTTCTGTGGAGGCCTGGCACAGTCCACTGGCTATCATTAATTTCTAACAGTGTGTTTAATTTGGGTTTCCCACTGTTATGACTATTTGAAGGCTGGATTTAACTTTATGTATTTTTTTAATTCTCCCAGTGAGGGTTGCAGAAATCTGGAACATTTGAATCTTTCCTGGTGTGATCAGATTACGAAGGATGGTATTGAAGCACTGGTGAAAGGGTGTAGTGGACTAAAAGCTCTATTTCTTAGAGGTTGCACACAGGTACATAACTGCTTGGGTGATCCTTTAGGAATAAAATTTTATTTTGGGTTTTTGAAATCTCCATGAATTAAAAAATACTGGTTTTGTTGTAGTCTTTTGTTCAATATTACAAGATATGTATATTCTTTGGGCTGCTCTGCTGTGCTTTTAATTTCTTGTTTCTTTTCCTATGTCCGATTTAATCGCTAAATACAGTTAGAAGACGAAGCATTGAAACACATTCAAAATCACTGTCATGAACTTGTAATCCTGAATTTGCAATCCTGTACAGTAAGTATTTGAAGCTTCAAAAGGAACATTCTTTAAGAATCATAAACCATTTTTGAATGCTAATGAATTGATCTGCTACGCACTTAAATAATCCAAATAGTACATCTCTGCAGTTTACAGAATTTTGTGTAGAACAGAGGTCTTACATGAGCTGGCTGTTTCTGCAGCTGAGTGTGGATTTGGAGTGTTGGCTTATTTTTAACTGTAGCAAGCTCTAGAGGAAGAACTAACTGCATTCATTCATATCTCATGAACTGTGTATGTGCTAAACTATGCAGTTTTACAGATGTAGTTCTTGTTCTCCCATCTGTTAAGGTCACACATTTTTGTCTGTTCATAATTTTAAGGTTTCTAATTGAGCAGAAGCCATATTCTGGGCTACATAATTGAGAGTGAAATGTAATGGCATCATAACTGAAGATGATTCAGAACCATCTAGGTAGCAGAAGCGCATGCTTTTTCAATAGTAATGGAAGAAGACATTCATTTGTAATGGAATGACTGGGAATCATTCATGTACTTTTAATTCTACTTAGCAAGTATACAAAAATTAGATTTGCTGTATTTTATTTGCTTTTTTGTTGTTTCTGATGAGACTTTTTAGGAATGGGAAAGATCTTTTAGATTTAAAAGGTATTTAAGTCACTCTTTGTCTGTAAATAAGCCTCAGAAAATAATGAAATAAATTAAAATGTCAGTGTTTCTTTCATGCAAATTTGAATAATAAAGTTGTTAGATTTTATTTTCTTTTTGCTTTTGGAAAGTTTTCTACAGTTTTATTGCTAGAAGGTATCAAAATCTGCTTGGGCTAAAACTTTCAAATCTTTTTTACACATTTGTCCTGAATGAATGTGGCATGGGACCATTTTTTGTTAAGATTGGATGAAAATTTTTGAACCTAATAGATTTCTTTAAAGTGTTGACCATTTTGGAGTGTTGGAGATTATTAAAAGTTACATTTAAAAATTGCAGAAATTAAGAACAATATGAATACAAAGCTTGAGCTTCCATGAGCCAAATGTTTAGTGAAAGAGAGAATTTTTGGATTTTTCAATCTGAATTTAGGTACCCACTGAAGTTGGGCACCTAAAGATAACGGGAATGAAAGGAAGTTCCTTCTTTTGGTCAGAACCACACTTGAATAAATAAAGTCAGTATGTAGTTTTCTCCCCTTCCACTATTCCTTTTGCTATCCTCCTCCTCCTAAGTTCTTTTTCTGTTGTGTTTTACCTGAGACTAACGAGATATATCAAGGCCAGCCTTTTCTGATTATTTTTGTGGAAGGATCTCAAGAGGTCTGACAATGACCAGTTATTGTCTGTCCTGCTTAAAAGGGGCATTGGCATAGAAGTGTACCAGTTTTCCCTTGGCCAGTGTGTTTGTTGTCACGTAGAGATTAAGTACAAACAAAAAGACCCTCATGAGTGAAAGTATTTTTCCCTTTGAAATTTTTGAGTTGATAGTCTGTGTGTCCTACCTAGTTACATGTGCATTAAAGCTTTATTTCACTGGAGATGTGTCCTCCTTGCTGTGGTTTAGAAGCATGCTTCCAGAAGCAGCCAGGCTCTTCATGATCAAAGGGCTAGCAATGACTTTTACACAGCAGATCTCCTTGTGCTTTATATGTTCCACACTTTACTTCTAGTGGCTCTGTTTTATGGACCTTGTAAAATGCCAGGCCAGCTCAGGCAGCTATGAAATGAACTGATATTAACTCTGGAAACTGCACATCTGAAAGGTACCATCTTTGGACTGTGGAAACTGGCGACTTGCAGGCATTTTTTGAGCACTTCTCTTTCCTGAGAGGGATGTAGGCATTGAAATCACAAGCAATTTCAGAATGGAAAATTTTCATATATAACTTGAGAGTTTTGTCCATCTCCAGCAGCACCACAAAATTTACATAGTCCTTGCCTCCAAAATAGTTCCTTTTCCCAATAATAGTGTCACTAGTATCTCTGAAAGGGAAAAAAACCAGTTCCAGAAAATATCTTCTTGTCCATACATGATGCAAATCCTTCTGGATCCACAAAAAGAAGACAAGACTTCTAGTTTTCTGGCTGCAATAATTTTTATTTGATGGAACGAGTTGCAAATTTAAACCACTGATATTAAAAAGTGCTGGTTTAGGGGAGGAGGCATAAGGTGATCTCCCTTTGTGCTTAGCTACTGCCATTTCTCATCTTGTTTCCATCTATGAAAGGCAATATTTGTGGTAATAGCCTCAGAAATATGCTATAGTAGTATTAGTGTACCTAGCTGACTGGCTTATAAAAGAAATGTGTATTTTCAGTTCAAAATACAGAAGAGGTCTTTGTTATCATTGGAAGAGTAATGTTAGGCCAGGAAATAAAATAACCCATTTCACTATGAAAGATTAGTCATTCAGCAGAAAAATTAAATTCTTGGAGGTAGGAGTGGGAGGAGGAGAGAATACTTTTTCCAGAATAGAAGACCTGTAAACAAAATAATATTTGCACACACACCCAATAACCTAGTTCCTGTTGCTATTTTGTGTGCAGCTGCATTGGGGCTATTTCTTACAGTTCCTGTTTCAGAGAGAAAACTTTTTTATTCATACTCCAAATTTAGAGTTACTTTTTTCAGAATATCTAGTACAAAACAATTTTGAGAAATGAAAAACCTCTTTTGAGTAAAATATTTCCGCTAAAGACAACTGCATAACCTGGCTTTTACATTTATGTTCTGTAAAGAACGGATTATAGATGATAGTTTACCTATAACTCTTGCTTTGAAAATTATCTGGAGGTGAAGGATTTTTACCCTTGGGTTCTATTGCTCTAGTGAAAATAGGTAGGTAGCTCTCCTGCTGTCAAGCTTTAAGCTCTATTTTGCACTGTTACTGAACTTACACAGTCACGGGAATGAAAGTCGTGAACTCTACAAACATGTAAGAAGCAAGCTATTTCACAGAATGACAACTACAATTAAAAAAAAATGATGTGAAAATTATAAAGCAAAAGCAAAGTGAAAGAGGAAGACAAAACCCATCAACTCTCCCTCTGTGCTTCAGGCTGCCTTTGAGCAGCACTCGAGATCTGTGGAAAATACATAGATAAGTAGGAATTGTGTGTGTTGACTGTCTTCAGTGTTATCAATGAACATGATTTCACGACGGTATTTTTTGGTTGAAAATCCACAGGTTGCTATGGTCATATACAGTGTGACACTAACAGTTCAGTAATATGACTTGATTTATGTTCTTGGCTGATGACTTGATAACAAAGTAACTTCAACCTTCTTCTGTGTTGCAGCAAATTTCAGATGAAGGCATTGTAAAAATCTGTAGAGGATGTCATAGACTTCAGTCGCTCTGTGTTTCAGGCTGTAGCAACCTTACAGATGCTTCTCTCACAGCACTTGGTCTAAACTGTCCAAGGCTGAAGTGAGTATGCCATGAGCGTGTTGTGAGTATGTCGTGTTGTTACTGGCCTGATCTAAGAAATTAACTTCTGAAGATAATCGGCTGATATCCACAGGTTTGATTTAGCTTTGTGTTGTTTGTGTTACCTTTGCAATCAAAACATTACATTAGAAGTACCAGCTGAACATAAACTTGAGGGCCGGTTGTATGTAGCTAGAATATGAATGTAGTCCACTGTATACTGGAAAACAAGAATTAATGCATGCCAAATAAAACATGTTGAACCTAGCAGTTCAATTCTGTGCTTCTAGCTAAATATTTTAGGTACTAATTACAAGCCAGAAGAAAAGAAGATATAAAGACCATTATTTTTTTAAAAGGTAAAAATATCTGTGGTTGTGTTGTGTCTTGTGATGTTTGTACTCTGATGTGGTTTTATGCAGTTTTTTGTCTTGTAAAAAAATAGCTAAATCATACCTGAGTATTGTATTTACAAATTCTATTATAAATGAGCTTTTAATATGCTCTGCAGTACATCCTGGCATTCTTAAACTCTGATTTGGAGTGTGCTAATGTCTCTGCAAGCACTGAGGACTGATATTTATGGGATACGTTTTGAGTAATAGGGGCTTGTCAATTATAAATAATATAATCTTCTACATTGATGTAATTTGCGCTAACATACATGTTTTGGTGGTATTCTCAGAAGTGGGGACAGCTTCAGCTTTAATATTGAAGCTCAGTCATACAGCAGCTCTCTGGTTGTAGAGACATCTAATAGTTCTTGTAAGGTCTAATTTTCATGTAAGTTAAATCAAAACAAAAGGTTTTTGGATGACACTAAATTGCCATTTATGACAGGAACGTGCAGGAGTCGCAACTTGCTTATACTTAAATCACAGATAAATGGAGGAAAGTAGATCGTAAAAATTAGGGGAAGCTACATTCAAATGCCAGTGTGCAATATGCTGTCATGCAGCGTTCCTTGAGCTGATTGAGTGAAAAAGAGCTTTTGTTACTATAGAAAACCTGTCCTTAAGACAATTCCAGAGTGGCATTCCCCTTCATGTAACAGTTCATACTTAAAAGAACTTACGTGTGCCCATGTTTGGGGCTTAGGAGTCTTCCGACAGACTTAATTGTGTTCCACGATTTCTTTCATTCTCTCAATTCACAGCTCAGACTGGAAATAAAAGGAGGTCTAAAGCGCTATTACTTGTGCAGTTCTTTCCAAGGGCAGTACAACTGTAGCAGGAATTGTTTTGACTTGGGTGGGTAAACTGTTAGCCTCTGCCTGTGCCACGAGGGGGAAGGCGTCTGCCATTCTTGTTCTTCAATGAGGAGCAGTATAGGGAAAAAAAATGACCCTTTGCAGTGATTACTGCAGAGGAGTGCGTGATGGAAGGACAGATGATACAGCTGGTTACATCTAGATTTTTGGGGTCATGTATGGAAAGCGCTTGATAAAAATTTTGTTGGAAATCAAAGGGAAATGTAGTTCCACACTTGTTCGTACCTTCTGAATATTTTGGTTTTGGCTATGAAAGAAAACTCTCCTGTCTCTGTTGGATGTGCTGGTCCTGTTAGGAAGCTTTTGAGTATTTTCTGTGCTGTGCTACTGTCACTTCAGTTCAGGGTCTTGGATGTCCTACTATGCTGCTTTCCATCATAGTGCTGTGTTCTGCAGCTGTTACCACTCACAAATGCCATCTCCTTGAAAAAACAATCCTAAGCTTGACCAGCTCCCTTCAGCTGTTATCTTCCCCCTACATCAAGATATGGGATCATTTTTTGATCATTTAAGTGCTTGGTACCTTCTCCATTTTTCTTTGTTAAGACTTTTTAGTGTTAAAATACTGGTATGTGTTTTGATGAGGCTTACTGAGAAAAGCACCCATGAACCATGAATGTCTTTTTCTAGGTGGGGCTGTGAAAATTATAGGGTCATCCTGCCTTTAACCCCACTAATGTTCTCTCCCACCTGCTGCTAATTCAGCAGGAGTAGGGAGGTGCTATGTGTAGAGACACTCCAAGTGTGCCCAAAAGACATCTGTAGACAATGACTGCAACTGTGATGTCTGTCTTGGAGATCATTGCTTTATAAGAGTAGGGAATCTGCTCTTGGATATCATTTTGCCTCGTCAGCTCCTATGCTAGGTACTTTGTCACAAATTGCTGGATGGAAAATAAATGTCAGCTGTATCTGGAAAAAAGAAGAGCCCTCTGTAATTAAGTACAATCACTGCAAAAAGCAGAACTTTGCTCATTTGCACGCTGACCAGTGCCTTCTCAGCTGTTTTTCATACTGGGGCCTGATTGATGCAGCGTGTGCATATATAGCTCACTCTCCCCATTCTGCTCTTCTGACTGACTGCACACCCAATTTCAGGAAAGCTAGAGCAGCTGCTAGTCTTCTGGTTTTTTACCCCTCTGTTTCCATATTCTTCTTTTCAACCAGATGTGCAGTAAGTAGCATCCTTACTGTTTTGCACACTGCAGATGTCATTTCCTCCCCTCTTTAAAGTCAGAAATGTAATGGGGTTGGGGATCTAATGGTTGTAAGTGTAGGTAGGGTTGAAAGCAAGTATTGAGGAAAGCAGTAAGGGTAACAAATGGGACCTGAATCATGTTTTTTTGTAGTGGTGGTGGTGGTGGGGTTTTTCCCATCCTATTTAGTATCCTAGGTAATTTTCACAGTAGCTGAGAGTATTTTATGATAGGTTGCTAACTGCCCTTGATGGAAGGGCACAAAGTTCCCAAATGTGAGTCTGGAAAGAAAATCCAGAGGCGTTACAGCCATCCGTTGGGAAGCAGTACCTGTCTTGCACCTCTCTGTTGGCTGTTCTTGAGTTTCCATCATACTTCTGAAGCTTGTTGAAGACTAGCACTCTGGAACTGGTTTTCAAGGATGTGTCCTGTGGGGCTGCTTACCTCTAAATTCAGCTTACACTCTTGCTGTTGGCTTGGGAGAGACTGATCCAGCAAAATCATAGTCAGAGCCCCACATCCTGTACTTGCGTGGGGTTGTATTTTTCTGATGCACGCAGCATGGCTTTTCCCTTTGCACTTTCTCTGGAGAGAGAGTGAGCTTTCTAATGACTTCCTAAACCAGTGGAAGGATCTAGATACCTGTAAGCGTTACCACAGCAAGAGGTTCTTTTGTCCATCTTTCCCTGCCTCCTCCCCACTGGCCCCAGTACAGAAGTAGTGTTTGTTGTGGTGAGTGGGTAAGTTGCACTTAGTTTGTGCTGCAGGACATCATTACATGGTGCTGTGGTTTCCCCTTATTCATGTTGATACTTACTCCCCCTGCAAAGTAAAAAGTGTTGACTGAAAAAAAAGAAAACGAAAATTATGACAAAAAAAATGTTACAGGATGGAGACCTGTTCTATGTACTAGTGGTGCTGTTTGGGACAGTTGACCTTTTTTGGTCAGTACTGCTTCCCAGTACCTCTCAAAAGAGTGTTAGATTTGTCTTTCCAAAACACTGTTATTTTCTTTGAGGTTGTGTTGGTGTAGTTTATTGTTTTTACTGTGGGCTTGGAGAATTTAAGCTCCTTGCTTTCTGGTAACTTGCTTCACTGTGCTTCATGCAGAGGCTCTGAGTGACTTTCTAGTAAGCAGTTTCTCAGTTTTGTGGCTTCTCAACATCCTGTGTTTAGATAAGAGGTTTTAGATGCAGGCTTCATCTGCATTTTCCTTAACTCAGGGTTTATTCCCATATCTTTCCTCAGATAACACTTGATGTCTTACTGAAACGAGATCAAACTGCCTATAATTATGCATAATTTTTTTTCCACTGAGTGTTGAGAAGATTTGAGGATTGAACTTCATCTGTTCCGTGACTATCAGAAGATTCTAAAAAGCTGGATCAGAGATCCAGATCAATTACTGTGAAAAATAGGCATATATATACATTTGCTATTGGGAGCTTTAACTTGCAGAAGACAGATTTGTATCTCAAATGCATTTGCTTTTCTCCTTGTTAATGTTTTCTTTAACATTTAAAACTTTTCCAGGATTTTGGAAGCTGCGAGATGTTCACATCTTACAGATGCTGGTTTTACCCTTTTAGCACGGGTAAGGGTCATTTCAGAAGGTTAGAGCTCGCCTTGTTTTCGTTGCTGCTGAGCAGCTGTGGATTGATGTAGTCCTGCTGGGAAGGGATATGAGAAGAAATAAAATAAAGTAGGAAAGAACCCAGTGGAGGAGGGGACTAAAAAGTGATTTTATTTCTGGATTATACTTCAAGCTGCAACTTGATCTATTTTGCCATCTATCATTGCATTTTTCACTTTTTTCCTTCTTTTTTTAGTATGTTTCAATTGAATTTATTATGCTTAACATAATTCTAAACTTGTGTTATGTATTCTAGCCAAATAAAGATTACACATACCCTTGTGATATTTACACCCAAAACATCACCATACGATAGATTAATCTGAGCATGTCTTTAGGTTACAAAGATACTTACATTATAAACTATAAGCACTTGTGCCCAGATTCGTGCTGTAAATATGTAAAGTAAGCATATTGATGGTATCAAATGCTTCAAGTTGGACTTGTATGCTCGCTGGTTTAGGAAATCTGAACACAAAAATAATACTCTGAACAGGATTCATTTACGCTGCTGCTATTTAGTGTGAATGACAGGGGGTTTTCTAGCCACAGTGGTTAAACAGTGGTTTTCTAATCATTCAGCCTTGGGCTTTCAGTAGTCACCTCAAGGCTGCTTTTGGGAACTGCAAGTTAAACCATTTCTTCCTATGCCTGTAAAAAATGGTTTGGGCACTGAGCTGTGGCACCATGTGGTCTGCGAGGTCACAAGGTTACATCATTTTTGTGAAATTAGTCATGATCAGATATTGAAAGCACTTCTAAAAGCTTGCTAGGGATCTCTCAGAGTATTGGGAAAATTGCTTGTATAAATGTGAAGCACAGCTTTTTCCCAGCCTTAAAGTGGACCCTATTTTAATATTTTCAACATTCGTTAGCAAAGCAAATTGTTTTCAAGGCTTCTTTCTAATGTGTGATGGTGAAGAGAGATGTTCCATGGGCTTAAGTGTGTTTCAGATTAGTTTGGTGCAGGCTGATGTGCGCAGAAGTTGGATTCACCTGTATGCAGATTAGATTAGTATTTTAAATTTTTTTTTACCATTTTTTGTCCTTTGATGGTGACCAAATACTTGAAGGGATTTAGCTCACGATTTCCTCTTGGAAGCTGTGCTATCCCATATTACTAGCCCTGTGCATGATTTTTATGTCTATATGTTGTTTTATTTCATCTTTTGTTTATCTGTTTGTTTTTTTATTTTAGAATTGCCATGAGCTGGAGAAGATGGACTTGGAAGAGTGTGTTTTGGTGAGATTTAATATGAAAAGGAATATTGAATGTCCAGTGGAAGAATACAGTGCATTAGCACTTTCAGTTAGATGTGCTTTGTTTTTTACTAACAGTGCTGTGTTTGTGATAGTAAATAAAAATAATTATTGGGAAATTCTATACAGGGAAATACTTGAAGAGTAACAGGTGATTGGGTGTTTTCCAGAAATAACAGAACCTTCATCTGGTAGAGAAAGAGGTATCTTATTTGAGTGTTGACTCTCCTCCTATCTGTTGCTTATGGTTGTTTGGTTTCTTTTGTTTCTAGATAACTGACAGCACATTGATACAACTTTCTATACACTGTCCTAAGCTACAAGCACTGGTGAGTTTAACTCTTTGTGAGCCGTCATACATCCCCCGAAACCACAGGCATACACAACTGCAATACAAAACCAGGCTGTTCACTCTGTATCTGGAAAAAGTTCCTGATGCGGTATGATGCTGTGCCAAATATATGCAAGTTTCATAAGTATTGTAAAAGAAGCTGATTGATTACTCCTAAAATATTTACATACATTACGTGATTTAAAAAAAAATTACCCGAAACCATGTATCTTATGGTTAACGTCCTTCATATTTGATTACTTAGTTCAACTTACAGTACTCGGATCCTTTATAGATACTCTTAAGTGTTCACTAATGGTTTTCTTAGGGAGTGTGACACTTCACATCAAATATTGAATAAACAAAACCAGCCAGTGAAGATAAATGTTATCACTCTGTAATGAATTTTGCATGCAAGCAGTTTTTCCCAAGGACTACATTTACCCGGTAAATTATGGAAGGTTTTTTTGACCTAGACTTTTGAACGTAATTGGAGAGGACTGAGGTGCCTTCAGTGGGGTACCCTGCTCACTGTATTTCAGAGAACTGTTTTCTAGGGAGTGGTTGCTTAGATCTTTCAGAACATCAAAACCAATTTCAGGTGACATAAATTTGGCTGTTTTTCAGTCAAGGTACTCCAAAATTACTAGACTGTCCTTACAGTAGGAGCTCCTGTGTTTAGGGCCAGTTGTCCCATAAGTGTAGATTTGTTATATATTCTACTTCAGATCTACGTGAGAACAAGTATCTTTATAATCTGTTCTTAGATAGGATTAAAGGAAGGTTTGCTGCTTCATTAATTAAATTGTGTTGTGATTAGTTAGTGTTACTAAGGTAGCAACATGAGGAGAGATGGATTTTAAAAAGGAGCTTGTTCAATATTTTTTATTGTTGTTGTTTCTTATTTGTGTTTATTAATTGTCTGACCTCATTTCTGTACCACAGTTCTTAATGTTAAGCCAAACAAGAGTTGTCAGGAGATGTGGAGCCATTTAAATGGGACACTTTCTGTTCTTCTGCAACAGATATGTTTTTGTATTGTAATCTCAATTGTAACCAGTACTTGCAAGAGATCTTTTGTACCAGTTCTGCCAGTGCTTCACCAGAGATATCGTAAAACCTCATCATTTCAAAGTATTTTTGTGAACCTGCTCCTGTTTGCTGGCCTTTGTGTGTTAGCTCACGGACATGGAAGTGTGGCATTGGTAAAGTAACATACCTTTTCGAAGGGAGCCAGAAAAATTGATTTTTTTTTTGTTGTTGATATGTATATCCTGTGTGTAGGAAGGATACGTACTCAAAGATTGTGAGAGAACAGTGATGGCAGAGAATTACAGGGAAAGAAAAAACAGACTAGCAGGTGCCAAATACCCTACGTGAACTAATCTTGATACTTCAAAAGTGGAATCATGTACTGTTGATGGTTCTGCAGACTCTGGTGCGGCTGTGCTTTAGCATATGTTTAGGTGCATTTGCAGTTTAAACAAATATTCTGAATTTGTTTCTTGGTGTTTGGACACTCAGTAGACAGTGGAAATAAGCAAAAGCACTGTTAGACCAATTATAATCAACTGGTACATCTTCATCAGTATCAGCGTACTCATGCTTTATTACTGACTGGATTTAAGAAGTAATTTCTGGTGAAAGTGTTTAACATTTGTACGTTCAGGTTATTAGAGAAAATGTGAAATACTCATAATATTCCTGGAGATGAGAAGACAGCCACCGTATATCATGCCATATTTGATTTATACACAGCATTTAGTATGTCTTAACAAAGAGGATCTTACCATATCTTTTTGCTCTAAAGACTTCAAGTAATTATCTTCATCAGTTCCATGTTATTAACACTTTCTAACAGGCTTACAAAGTCAGAAAAATCCTTTAATACAAAGTATGTCTCATTTGGCATATTTGTTATACGAAGTTCTGCAAACTCAGCTGTACATCCTGTATTGTCCTTTCAGTACCAAATAGTGTGTCTCAGGAAAGCTGATTTTATAAGCTGCTTACTTCCTGGGACGGAAAACTCTTAATTAGCCAGCAGGCTGCTGCCCTAGCCAACAGCTTCACGTAACCTCCTGTCCTTCCTTGAAACAGCAGGTCTATTGTAAATGTTCTTTAACCCTGAAACTGCTGATTGTTTCCAGGCTGTGAACCATATTGAATGCTCAGAACACTTACCTAAAGAAAGTAGGTATAGGAGAGAACTTAAGTATTCGCAGAGTTGTTAGACTTGCAGAATGTAAGTATGTCATAAGATAAAAAACTGTTCTTAGTGGCAAGCGCATCATTTCTGTTGTCTTTTGGGGACAGTATGCGCTAGTGGCTTGGAGTCTCTGCCAGCTGCTCACACTTGGTGAGTGAGTAGAACTGGACCAGCTGGAGCTGAAGGGAAGATGCTGGGGTGGCTCTCCATCAGACTCGAGGGGAGTTGCAGACTTGTCTCCCAGCCTCTTCTCTGGTTACTTGGTCATACTGATGAGCAAAGGAGAAAAAAAGTTGAGGGGAAAGTTGTTCTAAAAAGGCAGGACAGTCGCCGTGTGTCTGGTAGCAGGCAAGAAACGCTCGTGACGCTAGCTGAGGTAAAAATAAGGGTAAGGTTGGTCATCCTCGGGCTTCCTTGCCAGGCTGAAGTAAAAGAAGGTAGATGTGATGTACTGGGAGAAAGGAAGGGTTACGTGTTTGATTCAGATGATTGGCAGGAGGTATTTTTGAGCGCTAGTTAGCTTGTGCCAAGTTAAAAAGCATTTTTGGATTGCTGCAAGCATTTCTTCATCAGTTGCTGTCTGAAAAAACTTGTGGCAAGGAAACGCTACGTCAAACCCAGTCACCATGAGACTTAGATACAAGTACAGGCAAGACACAGGGCTGAGCATAAAGCAAGGAACTAGCCCAGAGCGAGAGGAGTGAGAGTTCATAGATCCTGCACATTTCTAGCGCAGGAGACTTGAAAGCATTCATTTCACTGGTGACAGAGTATTTTTTAAGCCTCCTCTGAGGAAAGTCTGTTTCCTGTTGTTGTCATCATCATTGCTGCTCCAAAAGTCATGAATTCCCTAAAGGAACCAGGAAGCTGCTTTATGTGGTGCTACTGCCTGAGATGCTGCAACTTTTTCCATGCTCTTGAAATTCAAGGGAGTAAAAAAATACGTTGAAGAGGACCAGAATTTTTTCGTTTATTATGCTGACTGTTGCAGAAAAGACCTGCTCCTTCCTGCAGCTGTACAAGATGTTTATTGCTCCTTGTATGTACAGCCTGAGGTGCTAAGCACTCGTGGTTTTTTGAAATCATTATTTGGCAAATCTGCCCAGTCTCATTGTTCTTTACCTATGCGGACTTGCACAGGCTTGGTCCTGGTGGTATGTATGAAAACATGGTAGCTGTGAAACAGTAACTCTTGTCAGTAGATCCTCAGCTATTCCTGTATGTTCTTGATCATCCTTTAAAGTTGTCTCCTGGTTCTGGTACAGCACATGTGCTGTTTGCACCCATCGGTAATGGAGGGGCATGACAATTGGAACAGAATTCCCACATTCACAGAGAGCAAAAGGGCCTGAGGAGTTTTGCCAGTGACGCATGTTTTGGGACTCTGCTCATTTTGAAGCAAAGTTAAAAACGAAGTACAGCTCTTCTTCGTTAAGTAGAGCTGTGTCTTTTGTTACTGTTCTGGATTTCAGCTGTATACTCTTTGCCGCTGGTTAACCCCTAGAATGAAGGAGGTTGAAGAGGACTTCTGCTGTTTAGAGTAACTTAGGACTGAGTGATGTCACTAACTATTTGCCTCTCTGTTTTAGAGCTTATCGCACTGTGAATTGATCACTGATGATGGGATTCTTCATCTGAGCAACAGTACGTGTGGTCATGAGAGGCTGCAGGTCCTGGAGCTTGATAACTGTCTTCTTATCACTGACGTGACTCTGGAACACCTGGAGAACTGCCACAACTTGGAGAGAATTGAGCTGTATGACTGTCAGCAAGTCACGCGAGCTGGAATCAAACGAATCAGAGTACGTGTTTGCTGACTTGTTCTGGTGGGAATGCCCAAACCCTTGATAACTGCGGATATCCCAGGCAAGGGAGGATGGAAAAACAGTCTGAATATCATTCTGTTAGGTCCCTGCCTCTAGGGACTAAACATAGCTTTTCTATATGAGCAGTAATAATTGTCTGTTTATAACTCATGACACTTTTGCTGGTGGAATGATAAGTGCTTATCTTCTGCTTTCTGTAGTTATTCAAATACAGGCTTCTGTGTTTTTAGGATTGTGTAGTGGCTTTCTTGAACTCTTCTAAAATGTATGTTAATGTGCAGAGCCAACAGCAAAACATCTGCATGGAGCTCTCAATTCATAGGTTGTAGGGCCATTAGGCCCTGGAATCCAACCACAAACTCTTTTCATCCACGTATCTCCCCCATTAGGTCAGGGACCGCCTACCTTGGGGGGGGGACATCATTTTAGCCTTGCTGTTAAACTTGTCTGCAGCAGCTTCATACCCCAGATTTGTGTGCAAATACTTTTGCAATTGGAAAGCTCATCCCTGATAGTGACTATGGAGGGCAGATGCCCTGTTCTATTCCATGCTGCTTTCTAGGATGAGAGAAGCCGGGAATATGGGAGACAAGATACAGACAAGTCTTTCTTCAGTAGCCGGGGGTGCATCTCTCCCCTGCAGCACAACGCATGCCTCTTGACAGAGAGCTCTCTGGGCTGACCGGTGCTTTACTGGGAATTAAGTGGGAACCCTGAGCAGGTGAGTGCCCAGATATTAGTGTGCCTTAGCCAGATGGGACATGAGAATTACAGGTCAGAAGACAGCTTGGATGGTATCAAGCTTATAGACGCTTTCGTTTTAGCTTACCAGCCTCAATGAGAGCTGACTTATTGGCAGTAATTGAGGTGTACTGTTTCCTTTTACTAGTTATGTTTATTTCTCTCCCAGTATAACACAGACTTTTCATTCACAGGCTCATCTACCTCACGTGAAAGTTCATGCTTACTTTGCTCCAGTAACTCCCCCTCCTTCGGTGGGAGGGAGCGGACAGCGCCTCTGCAGATGCTGTATTATTCTTTGACAGTAAGTGCAACCGCACAGAAAACTTCGTCGTCGTTGTTGAAGAAAAGAATGGGACTGCAAGTCAGTGGAAGGAGTCGGTTTCCTGACAGTCCTAATGGTCGTGTTTGGTCATCCAGTTTTGTGACAAGAAAAGCATTTTTTTTCCAGGTAAAAATCTTAACGTAACGTGCAGCTGTGGATTAAGTTGGTGATGCTTTGGTTTGTATTAGTAACTCCTTCCTTCTGTTGGCATGAGAAGTACCGTGTGACGTGGGGGCACTTCAGCATAGCAGCTACTCAGTGAAAGTTCACTAAACTTGGAAGTTAATGTGCGTTTGTAAGCACTATTCAGTGTGAAGTTCTAGCCTAATGTGGGGCTCAAGTCCGTCACAGCAAGGAACCGAACCTGCTGTTCTGTAATATACACAACAGATTAAATACCAGGTTTAAGGACAAATCAGCTTTAGCAGATGTTGACCAAAAAACGCAAGGTAATCATGAGCTCTTACAGCAAAACAGCTTATACTTTTTCATGATTCAGCTTCATATTTAATTGCATAACAGGACATAATAGGTAATGTCAAAAGGTAAGATAGTACCTCAAGATAACTATATACTTTCCAAGCTTTTGAACTAGGTTCAGTTGAACTACATGTTAGTATAAAGCTTGCCCGTCACTGAAGCACGTTTTATGCCCAATGCCATCAGCCTTTAAAAGGGGTAAGAAATGCACTGTGGTAGAGCTTGTGCACTCTACCGTTGTTGGCTGCCACACTCATACATGGTGCTTACTGTAACGCCAGTCCTGTGTGTCCTCAATTACCTCCTCAGTCTGCAAGGGAAGGATGCAGCGGCTCTAGGAAGAGGGGTGTGTTACTCACGCTTCGCTACAGCTGGAGCATGGAAACCAGGTTCAGTTACAGAACTATGATGGAGCGAGGAATGCAGTTCAAGCTGTTTGTCCCATCCATTTTTAGGGACACAGCAAGCAGACGGGCAAATAAATCTGTAGGCAGGAGTTGAACCAAACCAAACCTGTGGTTTTCAAATGTAGAAAGCCAAACTCTTCACATTTGGGTTATTTAAGTAGCCGACAACTTCTGAATGATAATAATAAAAACTATGTATTAACTCTTATGGCCATGCTTTCATCCTTAGTTTTTCAGTGCTAGAGGGTTAGATAAACTTTTTTATATTAAGCAACTGAATTATCTGAGATAGAACTACTCAACAGTTCAGAAAGCTTTTTTTTGTGTAAGATTGATTGTGTGTGTGTGTATGTTTTAAGAGTTCAGGGCCTGTGTGTTAACTGAAAATCAACAGAAATACTGGCTTAAAAAGCAGTTGGAGAAGCTACTACTGGATAGTACTGCAATTTCCCCCCAAAATTTTAAGCTACTTTTTTAAAAGGAGTGTGAACATTAGGAGACTTTTATGGACAACAGCAGCTGTACTGCGTTCATGCTTCACACATACACAGACAACGGGGACGGTAAATTAAGATCTCAACTTGCAGGATAAATTACAGATTAGAGTGGAGTACTTGGGTTTCTTTACTGCTACAAAATAAGCCAGTCAGGGCTTGTTTTGCAGAGTAGTGTTGTTACAATCATACTTAAGAGTTCCATTAAGATACTGCTGCAATGGAGAGTTTTAAGCAGATTTTATTCTCAACTGTACCAGGAATGTCATTGGTACCAGTATGCCAAGATGTGTTGCCTTTTGTTGGCTCATTTTTTTCTAAGAACATAATGAACCTTGTAAGTCTATTGCATTAAAGATGTATAAAAACAAATGGAACCTATATAGGACATAAATAAACAATCAGCTGATGTCAAATCTGAATTTGTCTCAATTATTTCATATTTAACTAAGTGTTCCATTAGAAGCAGAAGATCTATGTGTGTGTGCTGGGTGCAGGATAAACCACAGGGCTGGTTTGCCTCCATTATTTACCTTTACCTGCCATTATTGCTAGGGGTAGGTCTTGCAGTTAATATAATCTTAACGACAGAAGTATCTCTAATGTGTGTGGGGGGAAAAGGAAGTAAACAAAAAGAAAAGCACATTTACAAAATTATTGAAAAACATTTATTATACTTAAATTGAAATGTGTACATCTTATTAAAAAACAAAAGCAATTTGCTGGTGCCATAATTTAATTCCAATTTCAAGTGAGCTGGACAAACTACTGTACAACTTTCAATATTCTTTAAAATTAGATATTTGGATACTTTCCAATCAAGGATTTTTCCACTTTTATAAAACATTTGGATTTGAATACGGTGTGAGCTGAAAAGACACAAGTGTCAGTTCAAGAAAATACTAGGACCAAACAATACCCAAAGATGAACAACTTATAGGCAGAAATGTTTAAGTACATAAAATTTTACTTTCAGTGCAGAAAAAATAAAAATAGGAAAGAAACTGGAGCTTTGATGAATTTAAATTTTCAAAATGCTACAGCTTTAAGAAGCTTTTCTGCTAAGCACTTGAGACAGTTATGAAAAGAGGGAATGAAAAAAATCAAAGTTGCTTTTTTACATGCTGTAGTAGTTGTTTACACTGAACACTGCAGCATAAAAAGCAAACTATTCCCAAGCTTTTAAGCCAGAGATCAAGGCGGAACTTGTCAAAGGCAAAAAATGACAGCTATGAAACTGCCACTTAATACCTTTTGGAATATTCCCCTCTAAGTACCTAACCAGTTGACACTTAATGTTAACGTAGGAAATGCTGTGCCATGTCTTTACAAGAAATACTCAAAATATTGAAAAAGCACATTGCCTGTTTCAAAGAAAAGTAAATATTTGGTCATATGGAAGAGGCACTGTAACAGTTGTACAGTATGAACTGGAGGGCAGAGAAAGGTCAACAGAAAAGGTGAGATACTTGTCCATAATAGCAACTACAGCAAGGCATTTACCTGCTGGGAAGGAGACGTAAATGGTGTATAGTTAGTGTTTCTTAAGCAATTCATTTGATGGTGCTGAAAGCTATGGCAGCCCCGTGGTGCCAGTGGGTCATCGTCCCTCATCACCATAATTCCCCGAAGTCATAAAAATCCACCTCTCACTGCTAGTATTTTTAAACCCACAATTTTACAAGCAAAGAGTTAAACTGCAGCAGTGCTCCGCAGAGAACCTAGGAAACTAAACATAAAGGATGCATAGGCAATTATTTTCCATTAAATTTGTTAAAGCAAAACACAATTACTTGGTACCCCATCGGATTTATATTAATCCCTCCAATAAGGTACTATTGATAATGCAGTTTGCTGCATGCATATATTGCATCTGTCTAGGGCTTCTTAAAAGCCCCGTTCTGGCATTTACACTTCTTACATACACTCTTATACACAATTTACACGGGAAGCTGTTTTGACAGCTTTACTCTCAAAGACCCGACAACCTGATCGCTATCAGCTTAACTACTCATCTCCACACAGATTAGTATGTGCTCTGCTAACATCAAAAAATAAAACCAGCATAAGGTACAAGCAAGTAATAGACAAACTGGCACAGAAAGGTAAATGCCCCAAAATAAGTTTACATTCATCTCCAACTGGATACAGATAATAGAAAAGCAACAGTGCTTCACTTCTAGAAACTGTATCTACTGGCCATAATTTGCCTTATTTCAGTAAAGGGCAAGCACCTTTGCTTACATTGTCTTCCATGCCTGTACATAAGCTGTCATGGCATTATACCTCTCATGAGGACACTTAGCTATGGCAGTGATAAGAAAGTTCACCTATCAAACAGCTCATTAGAAAGGTCATTTTGTGTTTTCAATATGAAACATCTTATACGGTGAAGTTAGATCCTAAGGTTTTGGATGATCTTCATAATCTTTAGGCAGGACTGCATTCTGTGTTGGAGTATCAGTCTAGCAATCGTGTGGTATCACTTCAAAATTATATGGAAGCCTTCACCATTTTCAGCTGAAAAAAGAAAAAAAGTGTCTTTCATAAATAGAACCATAAATATACTAGCCAATGCACCAAAACATTGAAGTATGGACTTGGTTTTTGCTGTGTAGAAGTGGTTCATTACTACTACAAAATAGTACACTTAAAACGCGAAATACCAGTAACCTGCTACTCTGACTAAACACTTGAAGAATAACTTTTGAAAATCTCTTTGGTTTGCAGTTATTTCTGAACTCCTCCTGCATTAAAACCACCTCATTTGACAGTGACAGAAAGTAACTGCTGCAACACCAATATAAATCCTTAGTATTATGTTTTTAATCATCTGTTTTGTGACACTCAGCCTTAAACTAGAAAGCCAAAGGAGACTGTTAAAACAAAAAAAACCCTGTGGATTTTACACTTAGAAGCTGGCAGGACCACCAAAAGGCTTAACAACCGGGACAAACAGGTCTCTAACGATCACTACCCATGTGAATAGATTTTATGCTACATAGAACAATTAGATTCAAGTTAGGATGCTGATAAAGTGAAGCAGACTTTAAAAATGCAGCAGCAGAAACATGGCTTTTAAAAATGTCCTATTTGGGCCGAAGCAAAAATGTTATGACTGAAGATCCAATTAGAAATTGTTAAAGTTTTGACAGTTTCTGTAGATAAAATCTGCACCAGTGCTGTACTGGTTCTGAACTGGAAGCTTGGAGAAAAGTCCGAGGTGCTACGCAGAGCCTGAGAAGTCTGGCTATGAGAGGAGGAACTCATGGATACTTTCTACCACTGCTCTGTGCAGATACTGGTCTTTTGCCCGTCAGCCTTCACTGGAACTGCCGTTACTCTTTGCTTGGGGAAGTTTTACTAGAATAGTATTCTGTTTTAAGGAAGTCTTCTTAATGGAATAAACAATTACATTTTTAATTGTCATAAAAGAAACTGTACCTTTTATTGTGGTGAATAAGAAACAACTCTCATCTTGAAAGTTTTGAACCATCTACAAGAAAGAAAAATGTTTTGAAACCCTCCTGAGTATGACCGATGCCAGAAGTAAATACATCAGATATTAAACAGCCTTTTATAAGAAATTGCATATTTTCATTTTCTTCAGCAAGTGTTCGAAGATGACAAGCATATGCCAAATTAAATTAAAATAAATTACTGTCAAAATAGCACTTGTTAATCATGTGACAACCAGTTGGGAGCCTATTACTGTTGGCTGTGTTTTTGGAACTCTAAATACGTGTAGCAGATGCTTGAGTAAGCAGAGTTCAACAGTATTTAAACGCTCCCTGCCTTTGGGCATGTTTAAAGTAAGTACGTACCAAGTAATTACTGCAGCACCTCAGAACTATATAGACCAGTTATTTTTCTGTTCTCATAATTTGAATTTGTTCAGGTAGAGGAAGAATTACATTTAAAGATCATTCTGCTTATTTTAACGTAAAGGAAAAAATACTCTAAACATCAAGAAGTACTAGGTTCCATTATCAAACAGAAAAAAAGTAATGAAGCAAGCATGAGAAAATCGTCCATTCTATTTAATTCATAACTAAAATTTGTCAAGAAAATAAAATTTCCATTACCTGATCACTAACAAGAATGTGGATACCTGTGGGACCCTGTCTGTAAACCTGGTTGATCTGATGCAAAGGAATATTAAATGCCAAAGCAAGCTTGCGTGTGACTTCTGAGGCTGCCATTTCTTCTAAGTAGATTGCATGATAAACTAGAAGAAAAAAAATTGTTTAAATAAGCATGGTGCTAATTGATAACAAGTAAGTACAAGAAAAAAAATCCGAATTTGTTTATACCCTGGCTTTAAAAAAATTTTACAAGCTAGAAACCTTTACTCTCCCCCTGTTCTCTCTAAGCAGCATGAACTGCCGTGACTTTTCTTCCAAGGTAAAGTCAGACGCACACCTCTCTGACAAGGGGGAGGCTTCTGTTTGCTCTGATACTGAAGGCAACTTCCACTTTTCTTCCCCTGTATCCTGCACAAAAAGGCATAGTCACGTCAAACAGACTTAAATGGATCTTTACAGAGTCACCTAAAGATGACTTTAGAAGTAGTTTTGGACCGTCTCAAACGAAGCAGGCAACACGTCTGCCTTACACTACTACACTGTCGCTTTAAATAGGGATGTAGATTTTTTTTTTTTTTTTTTCTGTTTTGTAAAGAAAGCCTTTTTCAAATCTCTGAATAAATTTCCTACAGATCATCTCGGAGCTGAACGGTGGCGGGAGGGAGATACAACACCACAAACAGAACAGTAAGACAAAGTAGCTGTTCAGTTTGATGCTGTATTTACAGCTCTACAACTTTATCTAATAGTGCTAGAAGCCCTTGGCAGCTCCATGTTTGCACATTCTTCTGTCCCAAACCAAAGACTGAAGATATCCAGAGGGAAAATATTTATTTGACAGAGACAGTATCCTATCCTCCTCCACCTCAATTCTTGCATAGAAAACACACAACTACTGTTACAGCAGCAGCCTATACAGATTTCAGTTGGTTGGGGAGGAAGGTCTCTTCCCTTAAAGCCACGAGCAAGAAAAGAATCATTTCAAATAGCTCCATTCTCTTAATTGTAAGACTGACATGAATTTACAATTAAATATTAAGTTCCCATCTGTGTTGAAACAAGAGCTATCTCTCAGGAAAATAAGACTAAAATCATGAGCCCGTACACTGCTTGGGTATTTTTCTGTTCAAGCTCTACAAGTTCTAGTCCAGCTGCACAGAAAACAACAGCAAAACCTAACCGAAAATGGGAGAGAATCTAAGTGTTTTATTTATACATAGCTTTTACACACACCTACATTTATCTGGTTTAATACCTTGGCTGTAACAACACAGCACAGCTAGTTTGAGAGCTCCTTAATTAATTACCATGTAACTACAGTTAATCAATGGACTGAAGAAAGAATCAATGATTTAACCTTGAGAGGTTTTAAGGTTCCATTCATTCTGTGCGCTGTTAAAACAGCAATGTTGTTCTGAATACAACTTCTTACGGTTTCTCTGTACACTAGAAACAGAAATTCTGCCTCTTCACTATTCTTTTTTCCTTCCCATCTATCTTGTTTTAGACTTTTTAAGACACAGAAATGGTAGGTTAAGAGACCCCCTATGCACCATACCGTATATTGCACCATTGCTGCTATCACCGTTGCCTGCGTCTTGTCTTTCCAGTTGTATGCTCCTTAATGGCTCCTGACAGACATAGATTGTTAAACGGGGCCTAACAGACCTGCAATTCAAACAAACCACACATCAGAGAAAAGGCTACTTGCCCTGGAAATACAGAAACCGATGTGCTGCAAATGTAGATTTGTTGTGCCTAATAGCATACTTGAAATGTTCTTTCATTGACCAAAAAAAATAAAAATGAATATAATGGTAAGTGGTCTCTCAGAAGCTACCGTGCTTTACCAAAATCTCAATCAATTCCGAATTCATGAAGACGCTGCTTGTTGGAATCCTGGAACAAAACTACTGAGTAACAACGACAATTCTTCTAAAGGTCAATGGTAACAAACACCCATTTCAGTCAGAATCAGATACATCAGCTGGGATGCTGCCGGTGTTAGCACGCAACACTTGTAACATCAAAAGGCCTCGGGTTGTTCTCAGCTCCCGTAAATGAGAAATTTTGTGTCTTGGCAACAAATCCATCTGTTTTCAAGAAACTGGCGGTGCCCAACTGCACTGATACCAGTCTTACAGCCTACCTTTGAACTCCTCAGTGCCTGCATCTCCTCTGGGGTCTGCCCTGAAGGCGTACACAGGAGGCTCTTTTTAAACATACTGCTGCCAGTTCCTGGGACAGCTGTCACGGGCATCGAGGCCCATCCTGACACTGACTTCCCAGATCCCCCCAATTCTGACAGAGGATTCTAGTAAATGATGGAACAGAACCCACTCAACCTCACATTCAACATATTACCTGGATTTCAGTGCATTATATAGCCGAATTCCATCGGCTGGACCACAGATTTGTACCAGATCTTCTCTTGTCAGCTTTAATAAATCAGCACCTGGAGAAACACATGAGTATTTTATCAAGATTATTTTAGAACATCTATACTTTTAAAAATAAATTGTATGTTCATTTAAACTAAGAATAACAAACTTCACCATTATGAAAATGGAATCCTGCAAACACAAACGAGCAAGTAAAATTCAGAATAGGCATTGGCAGGCACTAAGAAAAATGACCAGTTTTCCAAAGGAGGTTAGTTTCACTTGGTGGTGTTCACATCTTCAAAAAAGTACAAGTCTGCAAGGCATGCAATTTCTGTAGTGACAGGTGCCTGTTCTACATCCAGACAATGGCTTAAATGACTCAAAGTTTCAACTGACACCCAGGTTAGTGTATTTTAAATACAAAGCAAAGATACTTGATGGTTTCTCACTCAATGAATCACCCCAGGCGTTCAACTAATACATCGTATCCTTTATGCACTTAAGTTATTACAGTGCACTCATTTAGCGAAGATACTGCGGAAGGCTGGTGTAACTAAATCAGCGTGGTCAAATCAGTACATCAGCAGCCTATGGGGTGAATCCAGGTTGTGGGATACTTCCATCCAAAAGCAAGTGGGTTTTTTCTAAGTGATCCTGGGAATAAGTGTTCTGCTTCCCAGAACATTTACTTCAGAAAATGAAGCTTCAATAAAAGATACTAAGCAGATCTAAACACAAAATGGAAGGAAACGTACTTCTTAGAAGCAGCATGGGTGTCAACAAAGAAAACAACAGTCTGAAAAATTGGTCAATGTAATAGACAAGTGAGAAGGGGGGGCAGAGGGGAAGATAGTCTTTATTCATGAAAATACTCCACAGACAATCTAGGAATGCACAGGTAAAAGCCAGAAAAAATAATTTGTCATCATACCTCTTAAGTACTATAACAAAAAAAACCAACCACACCTGAAGAAGTATCATTAAAAGCGAGACTACACCTCTTGCTTCAAAGAAAATGTATCAGCCAGCAGGTAATTTGACTTCTATACACATATAAAGATAATAATGAAAAAGAAGAACTGCTTTAAAAGTTTTCCAAGGGTCTTTGTCAGAAATTTGGTACTAAAGTTTACTGAGAAAGCTTAGCAATCACAATACACGAAGCACAGATCAAAAACTAACCAGCAACAGAAGAATAAATGGTCAATTTCCAACACTGCAAGGGCTGACTGTACAATACTGTGCTTTCCATTAGGTCCATGGTATTTAAAATAAAATCATCACGTCACTGATAAGTAAGGAGCCTTAGTGTGTCAGTCTTGAAGAGCTGGTAGATGCTGTTGGTTCCAGGGAAGCTTGTGGCAGTACTGCCCACTAAGGTACAAGAACAGGTTGCTTTGAAGGTCTACTGAGCCATACTGAGGAGGGAAACCCAGGACGACACCAATTTATTGTTGAGATAGCCAGTAGTGCCATGTGGTTCTTACACATTATGTATGTTAATTTGTGTTTTTTTCCTCAAAGGAATCATGTTCTTCTATGCCAAAAGCTGCAGTTCTTCCAGAGGCCTCACCACCATCTCAAGGTTTGGTCAATTTTTATTTGGAGAAGCCATACTGCCTGTGCATAGGAGAACATCGTGGACCCTTGGGGTCTCAAATTTTTAGTTAGTTTTATTATATTGCTATATTATTATTAGCAGTAGCTTACAAAAATTTTAGTTATTGCTGCCCATATTAATGTCACCAGAACTATACATAAATAATTTTTATCAACACCAAGTTTCCATGCGGTTTGCTGAGGAAGGTACTGCAAAACACTGGCTCATTCATTAGTGAGACTGCAGAACTTCCTTTCTCAGGGTTGGATGACACCTTCACAGCTTGTTCAGAAAGGCTAAACGTGAACTTATTTCTCATAACCTGTATATCCTAGCAGAAAACAGTATGAATTTTATGCAGAAAACATTAGGCAGCAGCAAACAGAATTAATTAGCTATAGAACAGATAAAACATTGAGTCTTACAGATTTCAAGAATGCCACATTAGAGAACCTGTACTTTCAGTCTTGACCGAACACGCTCTTGACCAGGGAAGATGCCTGGTACAAAGGGAAATGTGGTAGAAGCATGAGCTAAGCTAAGAGGCAGAGAGCAGGAGTTACTCATTAGATTCTCCTCATCATGTGTCACCTAAGAAAACCGAGGAGTTTTACTAATGGTGTGTACTGCGTCATCCCACTCTTGACACAATTACATGGAAGAAGCCAACAGCAAAACATAGCCCCAGATAGTGCATCTATTGCCATTTCTTGCTTCCATACATACAGTGGAAATTACACTGACAAGCATTTAAGGAAGAGCAACCGGACATTCTGCTGAAATGAAAAAAAATAAGACAAATACATCTAGCTGAAGGTATTCTCCTGTTGCATGGCATTGAAGCAGAGTTCAATACAAAAAATAACTTGCCATTTCTTTGAATAAGACAACTGTTAACAGCTTCAGGGTTTGGAAGGATGAAAGCTTCATACACTACAATTAAATCTAACTCCTACAAAAAGATCTAACATGGGTCAGATGTTAGCAATTTCTTGCACTTAGAGATCATTCCATGCTGGCTGTATTTATGCCACATTGTTTGAGATCATTCCATGCTGGCTGTATTTATGCCATATTGTTTTTAGAGAATTATTGTCCCACACAAAACTTGCTCATTAACACAAAGAAAGAGTTTAAATAAAAAAGTAAACTATAGGTACCTGAGAAATTTGAAAAAAGCCTTGTATAGGTAGAGAACCTATGCTTCAGCAACCATTGCTGAGTTTCCTGGATTGTGGCTGAAGGATGAAGCTGCTGTAAGAAACAAGATTGGATATGATAATCTGGATATTAAAAAAAATCCAAAACCATTAAAAAACCTCCCTCAGTTAAACACTTCCCTCAGTACCTATTAATATCAAGGTATGTATAAATCAAATGGTCTGACACAAATATAGCCATATACCAGGAAGCCATATACTCACATCTCCAGACCCTTGAGAGGTTCCATCTCCTTGATGATTTGGGGAAGAAGAATTGCTACAGTTAAAAATAAATAAAATGAAGTATTACTAGAATTTTATTAAGCAAAATATTCATGCATTGCTGAAAAATAACTTGAAATTCCCAAAACAATAAAAATCGCTGTTGAAAGACAAATTAAATGCTGCATAGAGTGAAACTTCAGTTAAACTCAAGAGAAAGATCATCACACTTCTATATGCAAGTCATTTGGTTCCTGTGTATTCTTTATCAACTGGAGAAGCAGCTTAACCAACACTCACGGGAGGTTATATGGCCACATAGCTGTCCTAAAGAGGGCCTGAGGAAGAGGTACTAAAATACAAGGCAGACAAAACAAAAGTATATAGACCAGGTAATACCACTGTAAATCATTCCCTAATCACACAAGTTTAATTACAGTAGTTTAATTAATACCTCAATACAAAACGTTTTTACCAATACAATTTCTGTTGAAAAGCTTGTAAAGATTATTGCTGAGTTTTTTTCTTGCAAATGGTATTAACTGTGTATGAGGGGAACAAAGACTGTTCTTACTGAAAAAAGCTAAATAGTTTCCATAGACAAGGACTAAATTAGAATAGTTAAAAGGTAAAGTATTTGCTATATGGCAAAGGACAAGAAGAAAAGTTTCCAACAATGTATAATGAGAAAGAAAAATGTTGAAGAAGTAGTAATTATGTTACAATTGAACCACACCATGCAAGTGTCAAACTCTAAAATAAATATATAGGTCAAAAAAAATCTCATTCCCCACTGAACCAGAAATCAGTTGCAAGCTCCTAGATTGACTCAAAAACCACTTTTGAATAAGCCTGATTTTAAAATGTTATCTTTAATTAGGATACAGAAAAGAAACCTACCTGTCTGCGACGCTGTAGGTATTATGTTGAGCAGAGGTAAAAGTTGGAGCAGGAGTAGGACTGTTGTTTACAAATGTTGTAGGAGTATCAGGCCATGGTGAGCACTGAAGATAAAGAATTAAAAATTAAGTTTCTCTTGACAATACTTTTTTTACTCTGATGCACAGTTCTTTCACTTGAAGACAGTGTTTTTTCCACAGAGAATTTTGATTTTGTAACTCCAAATAAAGATTCCCTCCATCCCACACATTATATGCAGATATTCCAGGTAAAAATCAGTTTTCTTTTATCTTGTTCTGTCAAGACCCCTATTTATACTGTCTTCTGTTAACAAAGTGAAGGTATTAGTGGTGGAACTAACAGAAGACCTGTACAGATTACTCAGTTTAAAACAAAACAACCAACCGACCAACCCCAAGCCATCTGCTGAAAAAACTTCTTTCATCCTAAAAGGGATGAAGGGACTGTTTAAACTGCATGTATCATGACTTGACAAATAGGTGTTCAGCAATAGTAAGGAAAACTATGAAGCTAGATTAAATTTATCCACAAGGTGAAATCTATCTGCCCTGACAGCAATTAGACACAAATGGAACTTTCAGTGTAAATTTTGTGAAGTGAAAATTTTCATTTATTTACTGCAGGATTAAAATGATGCTTACATGTACTACTTTCTCAGCTGCTTGGTAAACTGGAATTTTTATACACAAATTTCAGTCATCACAAGTATATTATGAGCCAGCTGTCCAATTTAGTCAGTCTTTTTTTGATATTTTTTAAACCACCATGATAAAAGCCCTTCAAAATGAGACTAGCTTTCAGTGTTTCAAATACCATTGCAAATTCAGTATGTTAAAGAAAAATAAAAACCAAACAGATTTTCCTATGTTCAAAGACAGACAGGATTAAAACAAGCAAGCTGCCCAAGAAAAAGTAAGCTAAGACCAAGCCTTTTAAAACAACAAAGATTTCTGATATACGTATCATGCACCAGCTAAATACCCTGTAAGGAGATTTCCAGAGTTATATCATAGCCTTGCGGGGGAGAAGAGGAGGGAGGGGAACAAGTATGACCTAATATTAATGGAAACTTGTTTCAACAATTTTGTGTTGAAAGACCCTTTCGCTATCTGGGGGAAACAGTAAATGAGCACAATACCAGCTGCAATCTTCTGTGAAACAGTGAACAACATTTCTCTGCTGGACTCCAGTCTTCACTCGTCAGATTGCAAGTTCCCCAGCATGGCGCATACAACTTAAAAAAAGTAATCTTGCATGCCAGTAGCTTAAGAATTAGGGAATTCTTTGTCTGTCTGAGATCTGATTCAAATCAGTATCTTTGCTAGCCACCGTGTACACACTGCCTTTGATTACATGGTCAAAGCCATCCTTTAGACTACAGACAGTGCCACTCACACAAACCATGCTCTTCTATGACCTTCTAGCGTTACCCATTCTTCCTCCTATTCTGTATATTCCCATCTGTTGCTTCTCTTCTCAAGCTCATTTTAACATTAATCTTAAAGATGTTACATTACAACAGGTAGTTAAAATAGGCCTTCATTCCCTAATTATATGGTCCAAACCCCATCATTTTAAAATAAAAGCTCAATATAATAATGTTAACTTTGTTCTTCTGAAATATGTTGAAAGCGTAATTAGTTTTCTTTAATTTTCTCACATTCTTTCCCTAAATTTTAATGCAAGGTATTCATCTGGACACACAGATGCAACCTGTACATCCTCAGCCACTGTTCCATTACAAGATTCTGTTCAACATATATTTAAATTTAGTGGCAGGGAAGAATGCACTGGTGTCAGAGAACAGCTTTTGAGCCATTCCCAAAGCATGTACTGCAGTTAATGTTTCTGTCCTTCAAACCCAGCTCAAGTTGTTCACAACAAAACTCTTGAGTTTAAACACAGGAAAACGCATATTTGAAATATTTTGAAAAAGAAAATCCCAATCCAAAGCAAGTAGCCTTTCTTCTCCTATAAACACACTTTCCTACCTTGTGTCCTCTTCCAGCAAAAATGTTACTAACTATCCACTGAGATTGAATCAGTTGGTAAAAAAAACCCCAAAAAGTACTATTAGTAGTAATTATAATACTACTACAACACGCCCATTGGCTCAGTTCTCCTTTCATTTGTCTTACAGGTTGTGGAGGGAAAAAATGAGTATCTGAGCACTGAGAGATTTAATTCTGAAAGGTTCAGGAACAAAGAAGCCAAGCATTTAAAAAAAAAAAAAAAAAAAAAAAAAAAAGGCTATTGCATATATTTGAGGCTACAGTATCTATTTTTCAAGTGTCTTCTGGCAATTAACCTGCTTCGGTATCACTCACATGGACAACTGTCCCACACTTCACAAGCCCATCATGTTCAGAAACAGGATTAGACAAATTCCTTGGCATGAAATCCATTAACACTAAAAAGACTAAGCAGGAATGTACTTTCTAACATCCTGCATGATGATTCTGGACACCACGGGGTTACGAGGGGAACAGATCATAGAAAGTGGCAAGGCTTCCGTGCTGCAGCCTTTCTTGAAACAGCATCTGCAATTGCCACTGCCAGGGACAGAGCACTGGACTCTACAGACTCGTGGTCTGATCAATCAGGATATTTCTTATATTCTTAAGCCCAGAACTGAGTTAACCAAAGGACATTCAGCAAGCTAATGATACTAATACAGAAGTCTCTGGCCATTGGACTTAAAAAGAAAAATGTCACTCTGTCACAAGGAAGCATCCAACTCTGTAAAAAGCCATCATTGAACAGAAAAAAGACTGGCATTATAACTTTACCTGTAATGAACAATTAATATATAGTGGCAAATTTTCAAATAAGTTGTTTCTGAGGTCTCAAGACTAACGGCCCTCCACACTGATACAATACTACCAATGCAACTGTACTCTGGAAATTAGGCCTTTATTTCTAAACACTGATTAATTCTTGAAAAGGAGGAAATTATTTTGGTTTCACATCTTTAACATTCTTCTATACAGGACATGAATGAAGTTATGAGGTGTTGACCTATGGTTTCACTGACTTAAAAAGGAAGACAGGAAATCTTTCTAAGTACAACTTCTCAGACTCAGGATATGTAGCATTTAAATTCAGAATGTTCCTAACATCTGAAAGAATTGCAAAAACTCAAGTTATTTTAAGCCACTGTTTAATGTCCTTTCCCTTCCTACTTCAAATCTACCTGAATCTGCCCAAATTCATACTTTACAAGAGAGTACAAAGTAAACTTTGGCAAAGAACTCCATACTATATTCAAATATCAAATCAACATGAAAACAAAGTGTCTGTTCTCTAAATTAGGCTTATTGTACTTGGGCACACAGCATCACCTTTAGAGAACAGGGCAGCACTTTTTTTATCCATGGGACAAAGCTTTTTCAAGGAACCTATAAAATACAGGGTTCTTGCCCCAAAAACCCACAGTTTTTGGCAAAAGCAGAAAACTTTTGCTCATATAGGCTTAATTTTTCTGAATGCAGAAGTTATTCACAAAATGTGACGTCACCCCCATTACATATCCTGCATGCTGCTATACGAAGTATAGATGTACAGAGAAACAAATTGAAGAAATACTATATGCTTGTTACTAAATTAGTTTTGCTCCAGCTGCACTTTCTGATTCTCATAGCCTCTAGAAGGTTTTATATTCTAAATTTAAGTCACTTACAGAGAATAATTCTGCGCCAATCTTTCACGTCCAAAACTTAATGTTCCAATTTATTTCAAGGTCTATACCTAGAAGTCTTCTAACTTCCATGTGCCCTATAATCACCTCTATCTGCAAAAAATGACCATTTGACCAAGTTTAATCAAATTGTAGCTTTAAATATTCTAGCTTGTTACATATAATATAATACATACTAATACAAAAATCAACCAAGATAGTGCAGACAGAAAAAAGTGCAAAGGCCTAACTATCACAACGCAAATTTGCCTGCTTTTTCAAATTCAAAGCAGGGGAAAGATTCTGGTGGGTTTTTTTTCTCTCTTCCTTAGATAAGCTCTAGATTCTATATATTTGGAAGAGAGGAAAAAATAAAGTGCCTTCTTTGTAAAATGGCCCCTGGATAAAGGTCACCCATACATAAACGTCCACTCTGAGGTCCAGAAAGCAGTGTTAAGTTTGTAGCCTTTTACCTCTACAGAAAAAAAAGCAGCACTCCATAGCACAAGAGAGAGTCTTAACAAGTAGTTAATTATGCATACGTCTGTTTGGAAAATACTAAGATAAATACTGCAGAAATTGCAGTGAATGCACTGAATTTTGAAACATCAGATGAATAAAAAGGAGTAATGGAAAAGCATACCTAGATGGCATTCTTATGAAAATGAATGAGAAGGAAAAGATGGGTGATGGTAATTAGAAAAAAATCTCTGGTTCTTAGGAAAGGATAGAAGAGCAGAGCAGAATGACCATTCAGAAAGGACGCTTTACCAAACTCTTTGTATTGTGTTAGAATCCCATATGAATTAAACTGGAAAGAAAATACATTAGATTCAATATTTCCTCAAGGAAGCACAGTAATAAACCAATCTATCCAAATCGGATTGCAGCTAGGCTGAAAGAAATCATACAGGAAAAAAAAACAGAAGAAACAAAATTAGAAATATCCAGCAAATAGGACACCAGAATCTTGTAGGGGCAAAATAAAAAACCTAACATACAAAATGAGATGCAAAAAGCAAGGAACAAAAAAGATAGCCTATGTAATAGGTTAGGTGTAGGAGGAAGATAACAATACCTAGCTTTAAATGGGAAGAGAACTATAGATTGGATCAACCTAAATTTCTGGAATTCAATAAAAGATAACAAAAAGCTATTTCTGGGCACCTAGGAAGCACCGCTGGCTAAGTAACAGCCAACACTCTCAACTTTGTCAAGAAAAATACACTCCAAACAATCCTGTTTTCCTCCTGTAGTGGAGCTAGTTTCTAGGACACGTGAAGTACAGGATCCATCATATATAAAGATATAATATGTAAACCAGTGTCAATTCCCATACTTAAAATTAGGTCTTTAGTTTTTTTATGTCTAAACCCCTCTGTGATGGCTGTACTGCACGTACAGTACATCTGACCGGCACGTATGAGACAAGTCTCATAACGGCCAAACCTTCCGATGGCTACATTTGGGACGACAGATTTGCAAGAACAGAACTGCTCTAAGTAGAAACATGCATCATTCCCTGTCCACACTTACAAAGCCCACAAGAACAAGCCTGTCTGGTGACAAGAGAAAAAATGCTGATGAGTTGACCTTCAAGCTGTAGATCAATCATTCCTTTCCTAGACCAAGCAAACAAGTTGCACACTCAACTTACATAGTTAGAAATAATATTTAATGAGTGTATAGCGATTATGAAGGTTTCACTATGAATACAGCAAAAATAGTGTTCCATGGCATTTTTTATGGGCTTGGCGATTTCTAATAATTTTGCTAATTATAAAAATCATTGTCATGATGGAATGGGTTATGTGTTAATCTGCTGATGATACCAAATTAGCAAGGCCGAAACCATTTCATCCTACAGGAGTAAAATTCAAAATGGTCTCAACAAACTGACCAAATGATCTCAGGATAGAATTGTCTTAAGGGCAAATGCAAAACAGAAATAGTCGGCTGCACAATTAAGAGAACGGGAAAGCCGTACATAGCTGTTATTCCAAAACAGTCTGTGGATCATCCTTCATCCCAAAGCAAGAAGCGACGAAATAAACACATGCATACACTCTCCTTTGTGTCCTTTGCAAAAGGCATTAGAAGTCCAGTAATACCTGTCCTACCTCAGTCTTTCTTCGCTACAATTAAGGTAATGCTCCCATCCATAGAACCCTCATTTTCCAAGACATTGTTAAGGTAATAACAGTTTAGACAACTTTTGGGTATCATTTGGCTACAGTTTGTCCTATTCTGAACAAGGGATTTGTCATATATTTTAAAAACACGTTTTTCTATTACTCTTCCTAGAAGCAATAATCGTTCAATGAAGTACTTATAACAACAGAAAGAGAAGAGAGCACGGTGGGGAGAAAAAAGTAGAAACCCCTTCAAGGATCAGCTTCAAAGGATGCTTCAGACGTGCTTTATAAGCGAAAGTGATAAAATCCTGTTTTCTCCTGTCTCTACTTCCACCCCCAGGGCCATTTGGAACAAATAAAAGAATGTCTGCATTGCCAAAGAACGCTAAAAGTGCATCTTCGAAGAAAAAAGGGGGCAAAAAAACCCACCCAAGCACCAAGAAAAGTAGAAGGTAAATTTAGACAGCTCAGTGCTTACAATAGTTTCAGGGGGGCAAAAAAATCCTCTGAAGAACCCATCTTACTTAATATCACTTGTTCCGTCCCACCCAGTTACATGGTTTATAATAAACAACAAGAGGCATATACTGAAGTATATTATAACCTAAACCTTGTACATCACTTTCCCAGATCATAAATACAAACTAAGTCATGTCTGAGGGACAAGAGTCAGACAGTCATTGCCTAAGCACTGCTGGGAAAGAGCTGTCAGCACAATATGCCTGTTCAAAGAACAGTCAAATAATTGTCTTCTACAGTCACGTTACTAATTGACATTTAAACTTGCCAAATGGAAGATGCAGGACTGTTTCTCATCTGAAAAATGTAAGGTCTCAATGATGTTCACCTTAAAAACAGCATTTAAGAAATCTAAAATACTAACCCTAGACAGGAAGACTGCACAGGATATATATGTTAGATTCATTTGGGGGGCACACACAGGGTTAGCGTACATATGTCATAAAGACATGCTCACTCTTCTGAACTGCATTAAACCTGCTTGGAGCACAGTATGTAGATGGCTAAAGGAAAAATCAGTAACTAACGATCAACCTCTGCAACGCTACATGGTGTTTTAAAAATACTGATGTACATGGAAACTTATATTGAATGTAAGTACAAATACAGAACAAAACACTAAATTTCACTGTTCTTACTTCCACTAATTACACACATATAGGAAAGCAAAAAGCTATTTCATTTAAAGTCACATAAATGGAAAGCTCTTGACTTTTAAAAGTTACACAGTCCCTCTGCAACAGTTTAAGTGTTAGATTTAGGAAGGATTCCTTTGCTAAAACAAACATGGAATAATTGGTATACATAAAAGTGAATAAAATTAAGACACAGCAATCAAAATATTTTTACTTTATATAATGGAAGTTTCTCCTATATCTAACACTGCACAAGGTATCTTGCACAATGAAAAGGTAAGCAGAAGTCCCTTACACTGCCTCGCTTTGCCAGAGAATCACCGTAGTCTGCTGGCAAAGTCCGCTTGCTGGACTTTTTCTGCTCATGTTCAACTGCATCTTCAATTATAGGCTCAAGCCTCATCTGGACAAACACCAAAGATTTGGATCAATTTCTTTTCATTATACAGTGAGGAAAGATCTAAAAGCCTTTTAAAAAATTCTGAAACCTTCAGAAATCTGCATAGAACTCACTGATGTTTAAATAGAAAGAAAATGCAAAAACCTACTGAGGCTCTGGCCTTAAGTTCAGTAATCTCCAAAAAATACACTTTGAAGCTCAAATTTGGCAGATAATTAAATTCTAGATTCCCCCCTCTTTTTTTTTTTTTTGGCTTTTCATTTAGATCTGTACCAAAAGACTTGCTGTAGGGTTTAGTACAGTCACTCAAATAGTGTTCAGTCTTAGTTTGTTTTAATACAAGCATCTATCAAGTATCTAAATGAAAGTTTACTAAACAAAACCTTAAAATCTAAGGTTGCTGTTCACTGGACAAGTTTGTCAAATAAAAAGCTTATGTTTGTGTAGAATTAACTCTTCCCCAACCCTTCCAAGACTGCAGCTAAGTTATATACTGTATCTATGTATTTTCTCCTCAGTAAGCAGATACAATTCTATTTTCTTACCTCTGTAAGAACTGTGGTGTCGTATGAAGGCTGATACTTTTCTTTTTCGTGTGCAGTTCGCTTTTCCATCTTTTCTCTGTCTGTTTTCTGTTTCCTGTCTGCTCCTTTTGGCTAAAAATGAACAGTTACATGAACAAGAAAGTAGGCAGAAAATGGCTTTATAATTGAAATCTGATCTCAGAAGTCAAGCAGCAATATAAAGATGTCCCCCATCTTTATGAGAGCTTCCGAGAGACTTATTAAGGATCTGTTTTCAACTGTTACCTTAAAAACTTTGATTTGACAACTGGCTGAATGCAGATGATCTGTATATTCTCCATTTTCAGTCTGTTTAAAAGTGTCAACCTGAATCCTAAAAGGAACTCCTTTCTCTCCTCCATGTTTACGAGGGGTAAATTCAGTGCTGATACAATGTACCTGAAAAAAAACAATCACCAAACAAGAAGGACCCTCAGAAGTATTCTCAACATTAATTTTATTCTGTGTTACCAACATCATACATTTTCTAAGGACAAGTAACAAAGGACCCAGCCTATCTGAGGACCAAGCTGCATAACTAATGTTTCGTTCCTTTTCATGCCTACACGCAAACGAAGCCAAAAACATTACATTTGAGTTGACAAAAAAGAGGGGAAAGAAGCTTGTCACCAAAAAGCAGAAGTCATTAGAGATACTTGCTGGTTCCGAAGAAAAATGTATGTGGATGACAACTATATGTATCATGAATATAGCAAAAACTTTTTCAAGATACTCTTGTCCAATGCATTATAGCTCGAATAAACTTCAGAGTTACTTGTAATAAGTATTACCAAAGCTATAGAAGGTCACTGACTGGAGGAGTTTTTAAACTCATGTGAAATCAGTGTATTTTCAAATATGCCCAACTTTCTGTAAGTGTCAGCAGACTTCTTTAATCAGTATGTAATTGCCTCAAGTGCTACATCAGCCTGAAGACTGGGTTTATAAACTAGAAACACCCCTAGAAGATATCTAAGGAGAAAATCAGTGCAACAGAAAGAGCTATGATGAATCTCACTGGACAGTGCTCCCGACTTTTTTTGCTTCCTTATGGAATTTTAAGCGAGCTGGGCACCATGGACAATAGCATACCTTGCACTCTCAGTGACTACAATACTATCTTTTTATTTTCTATGGCCATCAATAACAGAGAACCATAGACTGGAAAGTGAAGCTTTAAGTGTAATCAGTGCCACTATGCTGTGTCCCCTAGCCATTAGAATATCCAAACTATCCTTGCATAATAAGAATCAGTTCCATTTTCCCTCAGTCTGTTATCACTTCTTCTAAGGAAGTGCATGGAATAGTTTCTCTCACACTTCTTCAAGGAGACTACATTTTAGAACTTGTGTAATTCTTACTAGAAAAAATGTCTTCGATTGTACCAGATCAAAGTTTATTTACTGACAATGTGGAATTTAACCTATTTCAGCAGCCTCAGTAAGAAATGCTCCTACCTCAAACTTTATACCTTTTCTTCATAATTAAAAAAAAGACAAAAGTAAGCTAAAAATTCCAATGCAAAACTAAATACAAAACTAAATATTCTATCTAAATAATTTCCAGAGAAACCATGTTCAATTGCCCTGAATATCAAATACATAAATAATAAAAAACCTACTACAAGGAAGCCCACTGACATAGGAAGGAAAACATCTTTGAATGTCTGATTTAAAACTCTCTTTTGTAGCACATTAATTTTCATCTTGTATCTTCAAGCCAAGCCTCTTCTGAAACTCATCTCTAGGACAGTGGGCCTCTCAACTTAAAAAAAATAAATAGTAGTGACAGTTATTTAGAAGGACATAAATTAATTTTAATAATCCATATAACTAAATAGTTCAACCACGGCAGCTTTCTGCAAAGAGCTTTTTGAAATCCTTTTATTTAAATTGCTTTTAAAAGATGCTTTTATAAATTCAAATCAAGCTGAAAAACCTAACCAGGAATGCTTACAGAACTAAGAGTTCCTATGAACCTGTAGTTTGTTTTTTTGGGGGGTTTTTGTGTGTGTGGGCGTTTTTTGGTTTTGGGGTTTTTTTGTTTGTTTGTTTGTTTTTACACAAAGCTGGTATTTAATGTCTCTCCCACACATAAGAAATCAAGAAGCTTCATATGCAAATATACAACTGTTTGTGACCTGAAAGGCACCAAACACAAACATCCAGTCAAGTAAAGTTTCAAACCTGAATAAAAGCAGATGTACATTTTGTTGGATCCCACAAAAATTCAACTGCATTGAGCTGGCTTGGATTTGTCTTGATATCAATGACTCCAACAGACATTGGAATATCTACATTAAAGTAAGTAATATATATTTTAAAATAAACATATTCCCAGAAAACACTAGAAATAAATTTTAATATAAGATTACCATCAACAAACACAGTTAGTGCGAAAAAAGGTGGGCTTTGGTGGCTTGATCATAAGCCCATAGAGTTTCTCAGGACTAATCTGAAGAAACTTAGTACTCAACATACAAAGTGCCTAGGGTTTCGGGGTGTTTTCTGATTCCCCCCCCCGCTTATGCAACAAAAATTATAAAGTTACACAAAATAAAGAAACCACGTTGGTGTCATTTCCACAATCTACTAGAGAGAGTTACTTCTGTGTTCTCCTAATTACTGTAAAATTTAGTAATCAAAATTAGAAGATTACTAAATGTATAAGGTTGTAGAGTTGCTATCTTACTTCTGTAGCATATAAAGCTTTTAAAGGAATGTGAAAGTGTGAAGAACTTTTATGGTCAAAATACACACTATGACAAAGCAGCACACAGAAAACTGGTCTGTGTTTTTTCACCAGTCCTAGCATAAATGTGACCATGATCAATTTAAATTTCGAAATTGCATTTCATACAGCGGCAACAGATAGAAACAATTATACCTAAGTCAAGAAGTCTATCCCCAGGGCGGTTCCACTTCCAACCTTCTAGCTGCTGGTGCTCTGTATATTGCAACCTTCTGTCATGGAACACAACTCTTATAATACTCTAACAAAGAACAAAACAGGCATCTGGTGAGCCACAAAGTTACTGTATGTTTAGAAACAGCCTGAAGATAAAGCATTAAAACACTTCAAAATAGCCATGATGCTGAAAAATACGTACTTACAGCAAAAAATCTGGCAACCATCAGTATCGCAAAATATTCCAGAACACAGAAATAAAACTAAGCAGCAGAAGATATTTGAAAATGTGGTAGAAACGCAAAAGAGAATTACATCTGACTGCATATTCCAAAGGTCACTATGAATTACATGAAGTGAACTGAGCAACACTGACAGCACAGTATCAACACTGTGTGGGCAACACCAACTTATTTTAGAAAACAAACACAGAAATTAATTTATTCTGAACAGCGGTGAATACAGTTTGACCACTTTTTTCCACTGGGAATTCTGTGAATTTTTGTAGAAAATTTTAAGAAATAAAATTAATAGAAAATTCCCTTCCTAGTATTTATAAGCATATTTACAACATATCCATTGTTTTAATTAATAGTAATAATAAACAGCTTCCAAAGTATTCCCACTATTCTAGCTGAAATATTAATCTAAAAATATTATGACACAATTCACTTTATTCAGCTAGAAGCAATTATTTTTGCAACCAGTTCTGCTACAACTGTGTGCTTAGTCACATTAAAGAAATGCTTCTATTCTGCTGCATGAATGAACATACACACCAATTTGTTATACAGAGGAGAAAAAATACTGTACACATGAATTGCTACTGAACAAACAAAACGCAGACAAATTTGCCTCATTTTTTTCCATTAGTCTACAGTCTTACTTGTATTAGCAGTGGATAAGGGTCCAAAATCCCAAGAACTTTTAAATTAAGTGTCTCTTCAAGATACATTGCATTTCCTTGGTTTTATTTCAAAGATAACAAAAAGCACATGTATGCATGTGTGCACGTACATGCACACACATACACACAAATACTGCTCCATTTTCCACTGCAAACTGGCAAGTTTGGAACTTAGAAATACCTACAGCCATCTTCACCAACATTAAATGCCTTCTTTGTTTAAGTACTGAGATTCCAGTATTTAAGTGTTTGAAATAGAAAGTTTGTTGATGCAGCATTACAATGTCTTGCTATGATAAAATTTACTTTTTAAACTTTTACACTGCTTTGTCCTGTTTTACCTACCAAATGGCTCATCATCAATATATGAACTTATAAAATTACAGCAGAGATAAACCCCAAAGCTACAAGGAAATAGCACCTCAGGGGGCTAAACAGTCAATATGCTTATTACAGCAAGCCAACATGCCAGGTTGTAAAAAATTTAATTACAGAACTCACAAATCCCAGTTTTATGCATGTGCTTAACACTTCCTGAAATGATCTCTGAACAAGCATCCCACAGATAAATAGAAACAAGGCACAGGACTACACAATCCAGCCAAAGTTCAAAAATTATATAGCCCAAAGTTGACAGGTAAAGACTCAGCCTCCACAGGCACACTGTTCTGGTGTACTTATCACGACCACTGTCAAAATGACTTTAAAGTTTTTCCCTTCTTTCCCAATACCTAAATAAGACTTTTCAGGGAATTCGATAACATTGTTAGACGCTTATAACAAAAATCCAAATCCCTCCCCTTCACCAGCTCTTTTAATAATTTGTACTACGAATTGGACATTTTCTAGTCTGCCTCATTCTTATACTTCATGCAATACTCCAGATCCACAGTACCTTCTGCTAGCATTATAGCACAAGGAGACCATTAGGGAACGGGAGCTCAGATATGGAACAAACCGCTACGAAAACCACAGGTTGGCTTTATGTGTCGTCTATAACAAATACTAAGAAACATGCTCATAATACCCCCACTTCACTCTAAATGTCCTCTAGCTTCCTTCCACATCTTCTAATCACTTGAAATGGACAATGAAATAGCTCAGAAGACATTGGATACAAATCTATAGACAACTAGATATCTTAACCTTTGCATAAAGTAATTTGGTCTCAGCACACCCAGGTACTCTATGCAGTGGGCATGTATCTATTTTTTTTTTTTTTTTAAATATCACTGGTCTACAC
>VFFE01007062.1:1140167-1177241 GCA_008921705.1 Burhinus oedicnemus | reverse complement strand
TTTTTTTTTTTTTTTTAAATATCACTGGTCTACACTCAGTCTGAAAAAGTACTTAGTGACAGCAGAAAAAAAAAAAAATCCGTAAAACGTACAGTCTCTAGATTGGATTCTCTCAACTAACTTTAGATATCTAAGTTTGAGATCACTGTTACCACAGCTTCGTTTTACTCAGTAGAAAGATATGGGCATGGTTAGTGGAGATCGATCTCAGAACAGATCAGACTGCGGACCTCATAAAGCGTACAACGAAATGATTAGCTCACCTTTACCCATCTAAAGCTACATGAAATGAACCCGTTCATAAATGGGAAAATGCATACACATATACTATTTTAATTTGTAGTAAACCTGAAACAACAGAACTAGGCATTAGGTTCCACTCTGCCTCTTTTCTTTATTGGTCAGATCAGCTGGTCCACCTCCCTCCGTGAATCAGAGTACAATAAAAGGTTAAGAACTACTCCCTTCCTACGCAACCAGCAGAGGTTTGTTAGTCATACTGTCTAGAGAACTTCAATTCACCTTCACCAGTTTTCCATTGATCTCTGGTATGTCTCCAGCTTTCCGATTATCTAGCATCCGTATCTCATAGGACTGACCTTGAAAGAGAAAAAGATTTGTATCAGTAGAAGAGTCAGAGCAAAGATATTTTGTGTTTAATGCACCTGAATTAGCTTTTGGTTCACAGTACACAAGAATACCGGTACCTGAAACTTCTGTTCAAGAGATTTTTACAACAAGGTTCATTTCACAGCACAGGAATTACTAGAACAAAACGAAACTTTTTGGTCCCTTTAAAATTAGATACTTTCAAGTGTAAGTATTTCATTTTATATGAAGTGTAGGTACCTGTTTCTCTGTTGTTTTGGTTTTTTGTTTGTTTGTCTTCCTGAAGAAAAAAATTTTCAAAGCCTAATTCATTTATTTTGAAAACGGATGAAAGGCAACATACTCAGAACCATAGACTGGTCTTCCGAAACAAAATCTTGCAGGGTTTTTATACTTTTCACACAACATACATACTGCTCTCCCATGTTTAATTTTGTCCATGTACCTTTTGCCTTTGTATGATTTTTAGGCTTTGCGTGATTTTAGAAATAAGCCTTTAAAATAGCCAGTTACTGGTGACTTCAAACAGCTATGAGTGAACCTGTCTTTCCAGTGAATTCGATGAACTGTTGTGCTTCAAAAGAGACAAAGCTTGAAGTAGTTTATTTGAACAACAGGGATTTTTTTTTAATTCCAAGGTGAGCAGCACATATTCATTTGCAAAATCACACTTCCCTAATTACAATATAGGACAAAATAGATTTCAAAAGGTTCAGTAAGATCAAGTGCAGTAAATTCATTACCTTCTACATTATCCTCCAAACTACCTTTACGCTCTAGTGTATACTACATTTAAAAGACATTTACTGACTTGTCCTACAAGGTAAGAGTTCAGCTGTTGTACCATTGTGGATGAGCAAATGATTTCTTTAACTCGTTTCACTGCTTCACAGACTGACGTTACCTCCAACTATGCACCATTTGGGGTTTTTTTGGTTTTGTTTGTTTGTTTTTGGGTTTTTTTGCAACGCAATTAGCACAATTATGTATATACTCCACACATGTACAGGCTTTCTTTACCCCAGCAGCATTTGACCATTAATATGATCATTGATGACATAAATCCACATAAAATTAAATGAACCTAGTGCTGCTCAGTAAAGCCGTAGATCATTTCTCCTCCTATATTTAACAGGACAGAACTTTTTTCCCCATTAGTGAGATTGGTTCAATTACCAATGTTAGTTTACTCACACAGATGTAACATATGCGAGTCAATCTGCATTTATAGACTGCATTTTTTTTTTTCAACCTAGCACTATTAATAAAACTTTTGCAAGTATTCTCTGTTCTCTCTCATCATTTGGGGGGGCAGGGCAGAATTCTGATTGCTTGCTCAACAAGTGTTGCTAACCTTTTACAGATACGCAATAATATTAAGACCGAAGATTTGATGAAGGTAAAAATCAAGGAATATCTGACTCAAAAATGCAAAAGTAGCATGGGAATTTTTCAACACAAAGGGACAGATACGTTCCATTCTGGTGTTCCGGGCATCTAGCTGCTCTGAAAGTGTGAAAAGCACCACAGTGCTGATTTTAGTCATCTCTATATGAAAGCTATATATGCTACTTTCTCTGCTCTTTCCTGTAGCCACAGGAGCAAGGCAACGTAAAAGGTGCTAGGAATGTTAACTGCGCACCGCATAACACTGCATCTGCAGTATCCTCCTTCACAAATATCACAGAATGGTTTAGAAGGGACTTTTGGAGGTCATCTTGTCCAAACCCCCTGCTCAAGCAGGGCCACCTAGAACCAGTTGCCCAGGACCAAACCTGGCTGCTTCCGAGTATCTCCAAGTATGCCCACCCAGCCCATACTTCATTAGCTTCTCTATACAGATCTTAGGGGAGAAAACAGCAAAAGCCTTATTGAAGACAATGGCTTGTGGACAATATCCACTGCTCTCCCCTTCTCTACCAAGCCAGCCTTTTCATCATAGTTTATCAAGTTGGTCAAGCATGACTTCCCCTTGGTGAATACATGCTGACTACTCCTGATAGCCTTCTTGTCCTTCATATGCCTGGAAATGGTTCCCAGGATTAGTTACTGCCATCACCTTCCCAGGGATGGAGATGAGGCTGACTAGCCTGTAGTTCCCTGGGTCTTCCTTTTTGAAGATCAGAGCAATGTTTGCTTTTCCTGTAGTCCTCAGGCACCTCTCCTAGTCACCATAATCATTCAAAGCCCATCAAGAGTGGCCTCACAATGACATCTGCCAGCACCCTCAGCACTCATGAGTGCATCCCATCAGGACACATGGATTTATCTATGTCCAGTTTGCTCTTCCACCAAGGGCGCATATTCCTTGCTCCAGACTTTCCCGCTCATCTCTAGGGCCAGGGATTCCAGAAGGCTAGTGATGCTAGTAAAGACTAAGGCGAAGGCGGCATTCAGTACCTCAGCCTTTTCCATGTTCTGTGTCACCAGTACCCCTGCCCCGTTCAGCAGAGAGGGGCCACATGTTCCATAGTTTTTCTTTTGCCACTTACGTACTTACAGAAGACCACCCTGTTGTCTTTGACGTTCCAAACCAGGTTCAACTCCAGCTGGGCTTTAGCCTCCCTGACTGCATCTCTGCATGCTTCAACAGTGTCTCTGTATTCCTCCCAGGTTACCTGTCCCTGCTTCCAGCTTCTGTATGCCTGCTTTTTGCATTCCGAGTTTTGCCAAGAGCTCCTTGCTCATCCATGCAAGCCTCCTGGCATTTTTTTCCTGACTTCCTGCTCACTGGGATCCACTGTTCTTGCGGTTGGAGGCGGCAATCCTTGAATACTAACCAGCTTTCTTGGGCCCCTCTTCCCTCCAGGGCCTTATCCCATGGGACTCTACCAAGAAGATCACTGAAGAGGCCAGAATCTGCCCTCCTGAAGCCCAGTGATGCAATCTCGCTTTCTGCCCTGCTTCCTCGTCTCAGGATCCTGAACTCCACTATCTCATGGTCATGGCAGCCAAACCTGCCTTCGACATTCACATCCCCAATAGGCCCTTCCCTGTTGTATGAGGTATAACAGAGCACCTCTCCTCATTGGCTCCTCTATCACTTGGGTCAGGAAGTTGTCAATTGATGCTCTCCAGGAACCTCCTGGATTGCTCATGCCCTGCTACAAAGGTTTAGGGCTACAAAGATGATTAGAGGACTGGAGCATCTTTCTTATGAGGAAAGGCTGAGGGACTTGGGTCTTTTTAGTCTGGAGAAAAGAAGACTCAGAGGGGATCTCATCAATGCTTATAAATACTTAAAGGGAGGGTGCCAGGAGGATGGGACCAGTCTTTTTTCAGTGGTGCCCAGTGATGGGACAAGAGATAACAGGCACAAACTTGACCATAGCAAGTTCCGTCTAAACACGAGAAGGAACTTCTTTCCTTTGAGGGTGGCAGAGCACTGGAACAGGCTGCCCAGAGCAGTGGTGGAGTCTCCGACTCTGGAGACATTCCAAACCCACCTGGATGCCATCCTGTGCAACCTGCTCTAGGTGAACCTGTTCTGGCAGGGGAGTTGGACTAGACGATCTCCAGAGGTCCCTTCCAACCCCTGTGATTCTGCTGTGTTGTCCCTCTGGCAGACATCAGGATGGCTGAAGTCCTCCTATGAGGACCACAGCCTGTGAACATGAGGCTACTTCTAGCTCTTCACAGGTCTCACCTGCTTGTTCTTCCTGGTCAGGTGGCCTATAGCAGACACCCATATTGTTCTGCTCTTTAATCCTTACCCGTAAGCTCTCGGCTCATCACCCATCCCTAGCAAGAGCTCCAGCCACTCCAGCTGTTCTCCCACATGAAGGGCAACTCCCCTTTCCTAATCTTCTTGCCCTTGCTAAAGAGCCAGTACCCCTCCATTGCAACATTCCACTTATGCAAGCCATCTCATCATGTCTCCACGATCCCAACAAGATTACAGCCCTACAACTGCACACAGCTGTCTTAATGCCTCATGTTTACTCCCATGCTGCTTGCATTAATGTACATGCACTTCAGAGAGGCACCCCACCATTCTGATATCCCAGAAAGGGTTTTGGGGTTTCCTCATAATGGTGTTTAATAGCTACTTACTTGCTTACACCCAAATGCTGGAGGTGACCCTGTTTAAGCCTCCTTTTGTTGATTTTGTGTTCCTTTTCAGGCACATCACTCCAGGCCCTTTGCTCATCAACCATGTCCATCATTCCCTCACAGTGCTGCTAGTTACTCTCCCCCTCCCCTGTCGTTCCTACTTCAAAGCCCTCTTTACCAAGTCAGCCATCCTGCTAGCAAAGGTACTTTTGCCCCCCTTACTGAGGTGGATCCCATCTCTCCCAAGCAGTTCTTTGCATTCACAGAACTACAAGCCCAGCTGCACTGTGTAAACCAACCTAGAGAATGCTTCCCCTTTAAAAGCAATTCTCTTCCATACCATTTCCACTATTTGATATACTTCTAGCTGAACAGCAGCCAACTCAAAACACTGTCCTACAACTCTGATACGCATTCTCAATGGAGTCATTTAACAGATTTTACAGTTAATAAGAACCCTGCAAACCCCTGAATAACCAACCATCATCACTCCAAGATCCAAACTTCTAGAATCAGCTTCAGCTGAAAACCTAATCACTTTAAATATTCCATTAGCTCACTGAATATCTCAAGTTGGAAGGGACCCATAAGGATCAAGTCCAACTCCCTGCTCCTCGCAGGACTACCTAAAACTAAACAGGTTCCTTCAACTCCTAATGACGTTCGTAGTTATTCCAATTAAAATACTGACAGAGGGTAAAGTCAGGGCTTGCTTAAGTATTGCCTTAGGAAACATCACCATAGCTTAACAGATAGGGCAAATGTTCCCATTGCTTCTGGTATTCCCAATCCAGTAAACTAAGACCACTGCTGCTGAAATTAAAGTGGGTATTTGCTCTCTACAGTACTTCGTATTCACTATCCTCTTGAAAATGATTTAAGGCAAGATGCTGCCTGATAACAGGGCCAAACTAGAAACCAGATAACTGAAGTGACCAGGATTAAAATTAGTCTTTTCCTAGAGGACTTAATCCAGTTCATTACACAAACATATGTATCAGTACAACTCAGTGTGGCAAACTGATCCTTATTTTAAGCTGGCTTCAGTATAAAAGATGTAATCTCTCAGAACTATCCCAAGATTTATTTTTTTTTACATATACATATATATACACACACACACTAACAGGTAATAGAGAATTTTTTAGGAAAAAGTCTTAACCAAGGCAGCAAACATATTGTCTTTCTGTCTGAAGTATTAGCACAGATGGGAAGCTGGCCTACTGGGTTTTTTCCCATATTTATTTAGAAAAAGGGTATACCAATGCCTTCATTTTTCAACATCAGGAAAAGTTAACTAGGACACTGAAAAACAGTAAAACTTCTTTGCAAAACAATTCTTCATATTAAAAGATATTTTCAAGGGCAGACAAAACATTTACAGTCATTTCAGACAGTGTCACTTAAACGGCAAGCTCTTCTCAGAGGTGAGATAGCAAGCACTTTCTTCCTTCAGCTTGCCACCTTGTGCTGGTTTCCCAGCACACTGAGCGGACCTTCAAGCTTTGTGTTTGGTCAGGGAGGCTGGATCCTGGCACTGAAGAAAAAAAAGTATGTATCTACAGAGTTTAAAGCTTATGAAACTTGGAAGTTTTTTAAACAGTGCAAAGCATCTTGCTGGTCCAGCATACTGCTGCAATTGTACTGTTTTCTCCTGAAGAGAGCACTCAGGGTACACAAAGCAATAAAAAAAATAAAGTAAACCTGACCAAGCAAACGGCTGAACTATGTGATCACGTTTGCAAGACATCAGGAATCACCTAAAGAACTTCCATTATTCTCATTAGTAGAAGAGTCAAGCAATGTTTAAAGCACATTTAGACAGACTAGATACTGCAAGATGAAGCACTCAGCAACTTTATTCACATACAAAGCTGAAAATGATGCTTTGTCATGTCCGTATCAAGTTAGATACAATCTTCTCTCACAGATTTTAGGGCCCCAGTACACAGTTAAACACTTCCAGGCACGACACGCATCACGCTACTAGAAGCTACTTTAGCAAAAAGGACACCCTATCAAGAAAACACACATGTAAAATATGCAAATTCTGTAACCTAGTAAAGCAATTAGTAAGTTAAATAGCTCACAAATACCAAGGAAAATCCACCAATACACATTTTAACCTGTGTCCTCTTAGCTGCACACTACAGTAGTACAGTGCTCAGAGGAGCACACGAGCTAAGATGATTAACTGCACCAAAACACAGCAGGGGATGGAAAAGGAATGGTGAATGTGATTTTTTAAAAATTGTTTTTATTTTTCATACAAATTGTGCTGCGGGACCGTGTCTTCTAATTACACTGCTATCTATTGAGAAATTTTGGGTCGAAGTCCACAAAGAAAAGCAAAACTAAATCAAGGAATGGTGATCCTAGAGCCAAGGGTCTGTGTGTGGGGGTGGCAGTGTACAAAGCCATTAATATGGTCCAAAACAAATGATAAATGGTTTTGAGTTCAGAATACTAGCTGACTAAACTTAGGACACCAATGTCATTTCCAGAGGTGAGGGAGGTTTCATTACATGGCAAGGACTACATTTCAGGCTGTTTTACCCAGTAGTCAGTGCCCTCTGTAGAAAGAAAACCAGATTTTCATGCAAATCAACCACAGCGTATGAGGAAAAAGACAGCAAGACTCAGATGAAGTATTTATCTAGTGAATTTCTGATAAATGTAGACAGACAACAGTGAAATACACACAAATTCCAAAGGTAACTACAAAGGTAGCTGCACTTGTGTTTATGTTTCAAACATAATACTGTTCTGGGAAGATATGTAGAGCTAATTTGAGGCTGATTACAGTGTCCTCTGTTGTGCAATAGTTTTTGTTTAAGGACTGACATTTTAACATTTATTATGACTTTTTGGGGGTGTTTGTGTGTACCTTATGCAAATACCATCCAATTAACTTGATGTTATCAAAACAGGAATGCATATTAGTCTTATATTTTAAGCTACTACTACCTGAAGTTTGTCTCCTGAAAGCTCTGTCGGCTTGATTTTATTGAGGGAGATGGTGATAGAGAGGGGTAACACACAGAGCAGAAAAAAAACCAAAAACCAAAAAAACCCCAGACTACAAAGGAGAAGTAATGACAGACTATAGCTATGAGTCTGTGAGTTGGAAAGAACAGCACTACTAGTAAGGTACCCAACCTCATGTTTGACACGAATTTATTTTGGATGTATCCACAGGTATCAAAACATGAAATACAATTCCAGGTTTAGACTTGCACCATAAGCTGCATTCACTATAGTTATGTCTGCAACATATGTATACCAACCTTGATTCAAGTATGTAAGAGTTTCATCATATAATTTTACTGCTGGAGATGTTGCAGCACACATAATATACTGGAAGGGTGGATGTTTGGTCTCATTTTCTTGTGGAAGGCTGGAATCTTCCTGTTTGAAAATAGGCAGTGCCAAAACATCACTGAAAAGAACAAACAAATAACTTTGTGAGACTGTTGGCCCTGTTTTGCCAAAATTAAAGAAAAAAAAAAAGTTATTTGTGACTTAAAAAACCACAGTGGAATACATACAGAATTGTGTCACTTTTGAGGTTGTTAGTGAAACCAACATAAGCGGTATTCAAAACATTTTGCACCAAAATTTTAGGCTAGGATACATAAACAATGCTCTGGGACCTATGCGAACAATAAAGTTGTGCTGATCCTCTGAAAATATAATCTTCGGTTCTTGTCTCCACTGAAAAAATTCAGTTTACTCTTACCTATTCACCTATCAACACAGGCAAGCTTGCCTAATACACATGCAGCTGAGAGCAGTGCATTTGCTGTCTTCTTCAAAATAATATATTCACCAAAGTAAGTTACTAACATTGTGAAAATCTTTCTCCCCATTTAGTATAAAATTATCTAACCTAATAATTCTGTTGACATTGAAGACTCCTCAATCTTCACTTTTTTTAGGCTTTAGCACACTAAATAGCACAAAAATGATTAAGCAGCAGATTCACAACACAAGTTAAAGAAAGCGTATGCCAAGGTTCACTTCACTTAGACATAAGACTACCAGAAAAACTTTGGAACTGCAAAGTTTCTAAAGAGTGAAGAGCAATCCATGCTGTCCACATGCAGTGGTAAGAGAAACAGCTTCACCACAATGAGCCAGCACATCTTCTGCTTTCTACAGAATTAAATACCCTGCACAGCAACAGATTCGTTTTCCTCGTATACAGTAATCCTTCATAAATAAAACTTCAGAGACATTACAGAGTTCTGTTCAAAGATAGCATTTTTCTAGTACTGAATTTTTGTTCATGATGAAATTCTTATCTGCAGATCCATTAGACTTTCTTTGAAAATTAATTTCTAAACTGAAGATTTCTCACAGCACCTCACTTGTTGATTCAGTTTTTAATCTACATGTACCTTTTATTTCTCTTGCATTGATCGCAATCATAGATTTAATGTATTTTGTAAAAGAATTATGTCTTATCTGTATTGCACCATTATTTACACTTTGTACCCTAAAATTTTTGAAGTAAAATTATTTTTTGCTGTTCCTCATTTCTGAGAGTGCCTGGTTTAGTTAAAGAGAACTCTGTAGTTCCTCTTGAATTCCAGCTCGTATCTAGAAAATCAAAAAGTATCAGTACCATAATCAATCTAAAAAGTGAAATTACAGCAAATATCTTTGTGTCATAGAAGGTTATAGTATAGACTTGGTCTACATAAGATTAGGTATGAGGAGTACAGCTGGGGCACCCCAATTTTTCTTTCAGAGCATGTGCCACATATAGCAAGGTAAAGGCCAGCCACATCATCTTCCACTGCCCTGGCTACCTGGAAGAAGCTATATTGACATGAAAGAGGAAACACTTATGAATGGTGAAAAAGTCTAACAAGTTTGTCTCTACCTTGTAGAGACTGTACAGTCTCTCCCCAAAATAACAACTAGAATGAAAAAAAAAAAAACAACAACAACAACAAACAAAAAAAACACGACCAAAAAAAAGACAGGCATACGGGTTCCTTTCCACTAGGAAGAAACCACAGGAGATGCTACAAACAGGCATAAAAGCAGGACAAGGCAGGATACTGTCCAAAAAAGCAGTACAAGCCTGCTGAACCGTATCTTAGCTACTTCTGATGCCAGCTCCCCAAACTGGAGTCCAGAGGAGGCTGTACTCCTTAACTAGTTACCAAGGAAGATAATGTGAAATACTCACTTAAGAGAAGCAGACACTCTTAAAACAGTATATTTAAATAAACAAAAGAAGCATCACATGTAGAGGTAGGAAAGAAAATTTCATAGATCGGTGGACTGCTACTTGAGGACGACTCAGAAGAAACAACTAGATTCTTCACACCCCGATGTCAGTCAAAAGGGCGGCATGAGCAGAAGGCAGCCCAACACAAGAGGGAGCACCGCAACAAGCAGAGAGAAGCATCGTCCCAAGACAGGACTTCTACACCAGGAACCCATGCTCATCACACACTTTGGCACATAAAAGCTCGTGTTTTTATGAAGAGGAACTTTAAAACGGAAAGAACACGGAAACAATAATAATGTTTAAAATACACACATAAGAGTCGAAGTGCAACAAAGAAGGCGTGCAAAGTATCTCACCAAATAAATAACGTGTAATTCTCGACTAAGTTCTGCAGTCTTTACCGTCACATAACATGCAAGATTAAAAAGAGAAGTCTCTTGCATATTTATGAAAAATATCTTCATTTTCCACCCACAATTTGAAGATAAAAATGCACCTGGTCTGCCTTAAGAATGTATGTCATGGTTAATGAACTAGTTAAACTAACAGAAAAGACACTGGAAGCCAACAAATACAAGTGGAAGACAAATTTAACCAGCTTTAAACCTGCTTCTGCTAATACTTACAAGGTGGTAATAACTAACAACCACTGCGGAAGGGGAAAAAAAAAAAAAAAAAAAAAAAAGACATCCAACTCCTCAACCCTACAATTTAGTTGTAGAGAAAGCATAATGCACATTCTTAAATGCCACCATTCCAAAAAACACACTCCAGCAAACAGCACGAGGCAAATGGATGACTCTTCATTTATTTTCCCAGATAAAGACATAAATTTTGCTTATAAAAGAAAATCTTCTGGGTACTAGTGCATTCCAAAGGAAGAGAGAAGCCAATGTAATTTAAAACTCCTTCCTAGACCATCTTGAAATAAATACCATTTAAATAAGATTTTTATTTGTTCACTTATAAAGAATGAAATATCAGTGTTTTCACATTTAAACATACACTTGTTCCCACCTAAAAACAGATATAAGTTGCAGGTAACTAAAAAGAGTCAATAAGGTATGAATACAGTATTTCAAATTAAGATTTTAAAGTGCCAGTGATAAAGAAAAGTTGACTGATTTAGAACCAACTATTAATTCCTCTTAAAAAAAGTGATGTGTCTTTTCTGACTTTCAACAAGGAAGCTGCCATGAAGCGACTGGTCTATCCGTCAGTCACTGTTGTACGGCAACAGAGGATGACCAGTTTTATTTGATACCCGTGAGCCTACGGTTCAGCAATGCAAAAGGTATTCCGGGCCGTACCAGTATAAAGAATTTCTGCCCTGTGAGCTGCTCCCCCCTACCCTTCCCCTCTACAAAGTATTTTTCTGGGCTATGCTGGGATCTCTATCAGTTCATAGCACAGCCCAAGACACAGCTACACAACTGAGTGTAAAAGCAGGTGATAAAAATCTTAATGTAGCGAAACCCCCATCCTACCAACCATAACTTGAGGGCAGACATAATGAGTTAAGCCCATTTCCCTCCTCATGATTGGCAGTAAGAGGGATAATGGGAATCAGGGAAGAAATTGCTAAAGTCTACATTTAGCTAGGAAATCATTAGAAACGTGCAGCTTTGAGAAACGCAAGAATACAAAGAACATTCCTCCCAGTTCTTTGAGGCCAAAATTCCCCATTGTTTATCCTTACTTTAGTTCAAATAGGGACCATCTAAATTTCACAGTGACAAGCATTTTCTACAAATAAAATTCACTGCTCACACAGCACAGCTGAAGGAAGGCTGTCAGGTGTACTCACAGTTCAGAGTAGGAAACCAATAGGAAACAGAAATTTAGTCTTTTAATAGTCCTCTTTACTTACACTGAAGAAAAGTATCTTATAAGTGATAAACTGCATTTAATATATATTATGCAGATCATGTTGCTAAAAACTAGAGAGATTCTAAATGACAGCCTTTTTACCACCTCTAATTTTATACTAAGACCCAAGAAAAAAAACAGGAGAGCAGGTCAGCCTTCTCAGTTCTCGCTTTTCTTCCTCAGATCCCAGATACAATGTCTGCATTTGTAACGAGCCAATGGCCTGGCAGTGCAAATCATCTGCCTCCCAGTAAATCACTGGCAGCCTCCATGTTTATGTATACTTCAGCATCCTTTAGTCATTTTCCTGCTCACCTGGTGAAATCTGATTTGTGCTGGCCCAATGCAGATTAGTGACAGGCACTTCTACTGCCAGCTCTGCTCAGGTTACTTAACATGGCAAAGTACCTCTTACCTAAACTGAAGCACCTGCTTGCAGAGTTGCCCAGATGAAGGAAAAATAAGTTTTCCAAAATAACTACTGTTGAAATTATTTCAGGTTACAGGAGCAAAGAACTTTAAGAGACTGATTCTGTTCTTTTTCTGCCACTGACAACTTTTGATCTTGTGAAGTAAAAGTCTTCACTTGTCTCATCTAAGTGAACTTTGGACTATTACAAATCAGCTGAGGTGTAAACAAATACCAATATTTTGAAGAAGCAGCATCTTTGTTAGACTTCTTGATATCACTTGAAAAAGCACATCTATCAAGGTTTACCCTCCTGATGGAAGGAACTCTCAGACCAAATTTTTGAAACTATTAGCTCCAGTAAGAAAAGTCCTATCTCAGTCCCTCGCAATTTGTTCTCTAAAGCTTTCAAATGAAAGCATTCTTTCTTCCTAGAGGAGAAAATTTTCCCAGAAAAACAAAAACAGTCTTTATTACACACCAAAAGCAGGCAGTAAACATTTCCAACACCCAATCTTAGCTAGCTATGCTACAGAAGTGGTGCATAAATAAAACTTCATGATACAAAAGTAGGAAGGCTTAGAAGAGGAAGCAAGGTGCACGATAACATTTGAACCAAAGCATCCAGTGGTATGGATCATGTGTGATAACCTATCCTGTGTTAGGTAGCCTACATGAGCATAGTACAAAAAGACCAAGAAAACCAAGTTATCCTTCTCCCATGCTTGTGAAATGTGTTTGTCAGCCACAAAAATCACCTTCCTTCCAAATTTAAAACCCTCTTTTCAAAATTTTCTGAAGCATTTAAAAAAACAAACTAAAACCTACCTAATAATAACAGGGTCACAAAATAAATGAAGATCTACCTGTCCTTACAAGAACAGGAACTAGTATGTCATCAAAATTCAAAGTGATGTCCCATTAATCACCTGCCTTATCTGTCTTCTGGATTGTATACTTTTGGGTGTGAGTACTAAAGCATCCGAGAACATGCAGGTCTTTTGAAACTTTAAAGCATGGTTTACAAGGACAAATACCTTGAGAAAAATGTTTCTCAAGCGGTATTTGAGTAAGTTATGATCTCAAAGCCAAGATCTGCACTGTTCAGAGGTTTCAACAAGCCACAGGAAAATGTAAGGGAACGGGAGAGCTGATACATCCTAACACTTTCCCTGCATCCACAAAAGCAAGTCTGACACAAGATGAGACCCCTGGAAGTAGTTGCTGGGAAACAACTTTCTCTGAAGCAATTGTCAAGAAGTGCAACCTGAATGAGAAAACAGGTGCAAATGTAGTGCTGTTCCTGGGAATCCTGCAACCCATCATACCGAAACTCAGCTGGTTAAAGGCCTCGACTTAAGTCTGACAGAGTCTGCCAGACTTGAGTCCGGCACAAAATGCAAAAAAACAACCAAAGAAGGAACAAAAATCCCAACACCAAAACCTGTCTCTTCCTAAGGTCTTGAAGGTACCACGGAAAAGCTGGAAGAATAGTATTTGTTCACAATTACACAGTTCTCCATCCTATTCGGTGACACAGGGAGGTCAGGCAGCTGCTCTAATTTGCAGCAGCTATAGTACAGATTGCACGACACGTAAACAAGGGTAGACTTGCTGCCCTGTTCTCAATCCCGCACGTCCATCCACCATGAGAGGTGACAGGGGAACAGAGAAGATAGTTACACAACCTGAAGAGTCTTTTCCTTAAGAATTAAACTGGTCTCCTTGACCTTTTGAAACATATTCACATATTAAACTGGGAAGAAGGAGGAAAAAAAAAAACAAAACCCAAACCAACATCAGTGATCTAGAACATGAGGTTTATCTTTCAACACATTCTATCTGTGATAACAAAGCAAGGGGGTTTAGGTTTGTGGATTTTCTTTTTCCTCAAATGCCTATTTCCTGACAGGTACTTACATAATTGAGTGCCTGCACAAAGAATCAAGGTCCAATTCTAATCAGTACCTAAAATTTTATTTTACAGAGTCTAGATGTCAGTGAAAATTATTTTTTTCTACAGTGCAATACCTAAAAATAGAACAGACCACTGCAATATAAGTTTTTTAAAGTATTCTGAAGAAAATACTGTGTACCCCTTAATTAAAAAAAAAAAAAAGAGAGAAAAGAAAAGAAAAAGTAAAAAATTCAGGATACCTTAAGTACGCACTCCTCTTAAAAAAACCCAACATAACCAGTAGCAGAGTCTCAAAAGAGCGGGAGGTGTAAGGGGAAGCATAAACAGTCATTTTGTCTGTCAGAAAGTAACAGCAGCCACAAGGAAAACAGGGCCTGCATGAGATAACTCCTTTTTTTTGTTGTTGCACAGCGGCTATAAAGTGAAGACAGTAACTGTCATGATCCAATTGTGTTCATCAGAAGCCAAAAAAAAAAAGATGTCAGGGTCCCGAAAGTTGTTAGAAGACAACACCCTCCCTTTCTTCTCCACCTGAAAACAAAGCTGTAAGTAGTATGACAATGGTCCCCCAAATCCTAACAGACCACTTTAATGGTTACTTTAGCCTAAACTTTGGAGGAGAGTTGATACACGAAGTTCCCTCACCATCCAAGGCTCTCCACAGCACAGTAAGAAAACAAGACTGACTGCAGGAGGTTTCTGTTCTTTTCAACCAAGGCAGCAGCCAGCTCCATTCTCCAAAGACACTCCCAAGTGTTTCGCAGATGCAGCAGAGTCAAACTGACTTGATTCTCCAAAAATGGAGGATTGTCTGGATGTATTTTCATACAGTCTTTTGTATAGAGTTTCCCGTTTCAGAACCAAGAATTATCTTTTTCAATTTAGCTTAATAAACTTCAGGTTTTAATCTAGAATTATATACCAAAATAGCTACTCCTGAAACAACCATCAAGTTCCCCAATGACACGCTTCAATTTTAGCACTACAAATACCGTTAGAATTACAGGTATTTAAATAAATCCATACACTAAGCTTGCAAATTACACATAAAAATTCAGTCATTAAGGTGCTTGCCCTTATATTAATGCTCGTTTAACTTAATTTAAATCAATTAATTAATCAAATACTTCATTACATGAAAAATGGAATTCTGTTAGAGAAACGGCAGGCAGTTCCTGAAACTTATCTTTTCAATGACTTAGCCTCCATTTTTTAACAGTTCATAGCAATGATCAGTGGTCCCAAAAATTACATAATTCTTGACGTGTTACAATGGATATTATGACAGATTTGTACGAAATCACTGAGAGAGTCTTAAATCTACACAATGGTGCTATTACCAACTGAAGTTAACAATACTGAAAATTCACTATCACTAAAGGTACCATGCTTTTATATAGGTTTTCGGGGGGGGCTGGGTGTGTAAGCATCTGTGAGAGTGTGTGTCACATCTGACAATTATTATTAGCAACTGAATTGAGTTTTGTGTTTATAGGTAATTTCTTATTGCATGAGAAGACGTTAGAATAGCAATGAGAAAAAATGGGTTTCCAGACTTTAAGGAAGTTTTAAGAACTATTTAAAACCACGTGAATCTGCACAGAAATTTTGTCCAGTTAGCTTCCTTTTAAAAAAAAACTACATGAACGGTTTTCTTAATAAGAATAAACACAGGAGCAATGCCACATATTCCACTTCAGGGCATCGATCATCAACTCGAGGTAGCGTCAACCATACAACCCTACAGGGGCAATAAAATAGAAGCATCAATGTACAACCTTAGTAGGTAAAAGGGTTACGTGCAGGTCTTCCTAACAAAATGCAGGGCATATAGCTTGGGGAGCTCTCACAGCATTCTCCTCCAGAAAATATTTCTTTTTCTTCTACCACCTCTTTTTGTAAGGAAGTGACAAGTAACTAGCTTCTACTGGCACACAGAACAGTGACAGAGTAATATCTTCACTCTCCATGCTACACCACCGCTTAGTTTTCCCCTCTCGCATCACTTAACAGGCCATGATTTCCCTAAAGTAGAAATCTAAGCAATACATAAAATAATTAACACACTTGCTGACATCACTCTGAATCCAGCAGACACTAATTGCAACTAGGTGATCCCTTCAACTATGCGTTCAGAGACCAAAGTCACAAATAATATTAGCACGTGTTCCAAAAATACTTGTGTCTCATCATCACAAATGTAAAGTATGAAACAAAATTTTAGGCTAACATATAGCTTTGCTTGTGCAATATTACTTTTTAAGAGCTATTTTTAACTGCTACAACTCTTATTGTGGTAATTCAAAATACCCTAATAGACAGGTATATGTAACTAAAAAACAACCTGGGATTGCTGCCTGCCATAGAAGGATGATACCAGCAGAAGACACAATCTACTCAACAACAGTAAAGTTTCAAGACACTAAACAGTATACGTTACTGGAGGAGAAATCAAGTCTACCAAAAGAAAGGGAAAACCTTAAAAAGCCATCCCAGTCAAAACTTAAGACTTCTAACCCTAGAAAGAACTGGATCGTGACAGAGAAGGAAGAACAGTTCTTGAACAGGAGCACATGCATTACCCACTGGTGTTTGCGTAAGGAAAAGATAACCAGAAACTGCATGCTGAGAAGCCTTCCAGGCAACCGCCATACAGTTGCCCACAAAAACTGGCACATCACTTCGTGGGATGAATGTCTGCTTGACAGAAACGGCACAGAAGTAGAATAAAATCCAGACGAGCTGAATACAAAATCGGCAGTATTCTCAGGAAGAGAGGTAAGTTCTCAAAGTTATTTTTAATTTAAAAATAAAATAAAATCAAACCCCACCAAATGCATATCCCACCAAAAACCTGCTGAGCTCACAATCCCAAATACTAGCAAAAGGGTCCTCGTTTCTATTCAGTTGAAATCCTTACTTATAACTTCGAACAAAGATACTGCGGTTCCAACACTTCACCTGGGAAGTACTACCTTACAATATACACAATAGCTGAAACTTGTAGTGGCCTCCAAATTTCAGGAAACTGTGAGAGAGAACATGTCTTCCATACAAGCTAAGCCATCAAAACCATCAATGCCAGTGTTTTACCTCTTCAGACTCTCAAAATACTGACTAATCCTGTCAAAAACCTTAGAGTAAGATGTCTCCCAGCATCTCCAAAGCAGTTTCCCTTTTTCAGGCTAATAAGTCACTTAGGAATCCACACGTTCTGCCTGTCACTGAGATAAAATGTACTTATTTCCAACAAGTACAGTTTTATCTTAACTTTGAAAAAGCACGCCCAAACGCTATTAAAACCTGGAAAACAATCAAAAGGTAAAGAAACTGCCAAGTTGACTAAAACCAGAAAGAGCTACATAGCAGGAAGAGGGGGAAAAAAAAAAAAAAAAGGAAAACATCACGAAAGACACCTACTACACAGAAGAAATAAATTGACTGATTAAAGTACAACCATACTACTACCCTCTTAACAACCACAATGTTTACTTGCTCGAGAAAGAACGTTTTTTAAACGTTAGAGAATTAAGCACCCGAATTGTATTTGCCGAGAAGGTGGTCGCCTTCTGAAACGCGGGGTCCAGTTACGCAGCCGTGGGAGGGACAGAGAAATGTCATTTTTACGGTAGAAACAATACACGTCGGGCAAAAGCATCCCAGCCCAGCAGCCCGCCCTTCCAGAGGGCCACCCGCCAGCAGCTGGGGCGGGCAGCCCGGCAGACCCGCCGGGGCAGCCCCTTCGCGGCGTGCCGAGCACACGCCGACCGGTACCGGGGAAGAGGCGGCGGCACCGGGCCGCCCTCCGACACGTCCCGTTCCCCGAGGAAAGCCTCCGGGAGCCGGAGGGGATTAAAAAAAGAGGGAAAAAGTGCGGGCGGGGGCGGGGGGCAGCTCCTTCCCGCGCTCCCTGCCCAGCGGCGCGGGTAGGGCACGGCAGCCCCAGGAGGCCGGTCGGGACGCGGCACCCAGCGCTCCGCCTCCCCCTGCTCCCCTTCCCGAGGGCGAGGAGTTACCTCATACTGTAGGCACCGGCTCCCAGCTCCTGCCCGATGCCGGAGAGGCTGGCGTCGAAGTCGTGCACCAGCCCAGACTCGATCACTTCATCCATCTTCAGCACCCACGCCATCTTCCGCCGCCCCCCGCGCTCCCGCGCCGCTGCGGGAGGAGCCGGACGGGGAGGAGCTGCTCAGCCCCGGAGCCGCCGCTGCTCCGCCGGGAGGCGGCGCCGGGAGAGAGCGAGGGGCTGAAGGAGGCGGGAAGGGGGGGGTGGGTGGGGGGAAGCGTGCAGGGGAGTCCGCGTTCAGCCCCGGGGGGGCCCTTTCCCCGCGGCGCGACCAGGGCGCGGGGTGGCTCTCAGCATCCTGCGCTCGCCCGGCCGCCGCGGGGGGCTGGGGACCGGGCGGCCGCCGCCTCCTCCTCCGCCACCGCGCCCTTCCCCGCCGCCGACCGGACGCTGCCCAGGGCCGCCGCTGCCTCTGCCACCCAGCCCAGCGGCGCCTCCTGCCGCATCATTCAGAGGGAGGAGGCTGCGGCAGCAGCAGCAGCGCGGGCACCCGCCGCCACCACGGCCCCGCCGGGGGGCCGCTGCCGCCGCCGCCCGCCTGGCGCGGCTGTAGCGGCCGCCCCTGGGAGGGGGGAGGGGGCTCCCCGCCCCCCGCTGCCGCCGCGGGAGCCGCGCGCCGCTCCGGCGTGCCCCCCGCTCGCGCGCAGCGCCGCCGCTCACGCCAACATGGCGGCTACTTCCACCCCCGAGTGGCTGCCCCGGGGCAGGGCCTTCCCGCGTTTGAGGCCGCCGATTGGCTGGCCTCCGCCGAAGGGTCCAATCGGAAGAGGGCGGGGAAGGGGTGAGGGGGAAAGCCCAGCCAATAAGTGGGCACTTCCTCACGCCAGGCGACGTCACCGAGTGACAGGCCCCCGGAGCCCCGCCCCAGGGCCGGAGGGGCCGTCGTGCACCGCTGCAGCTCGCGCTCCCCGCCTTCCTATCCCCGCGGCATATCCCGGAAGCGGAAGGGGGGCAGGAAGTGGCGTCAGGGCCTGCTAGCCGGCGGGTGGAGGCTGGGTAGCCGCCGCCGTTAGCCCTCCGGGCGGCGGCCGCTCAGTCGCGGGGAGTGCCCGAGGAGGCTGCGCTGGGACCCGGTAACGGGCCGGTTTTTTCCCCCGCTTCCGGGGCTGTTAAGTGCTGGTCGGAGCTTGTATAACGGACCGCGTGCTTCGTCACAGCCTGCCGGGCAGAGGCCCGCGGCCGGCGGATGGGTGCCGTCCCCGCCCTGCCCTCAGCCAGGCCGGGGAGCTCTTCAGGCACTAGGGAGGCGGAGGTAATCATGGCTCAGCCTTAGCCTCCCTCAGCCCTGTGCTCCCTTCCGTCTTGTCAGGCTCATAAGGCAAATTATGTTACGTCCCAGTAAGTCAGGTTCTTACTCTGGGAAGAGAAAAAAGGTCATGGAAAGGAAAGCGGTTCGCTTTGCCCAAAGAACACTGAGGAGCCTGTCCAAAAGAACCCAAACCTGTCATAATCTAAAAGACCTATTAACAGTCTTCAATACGATGGGAAGACAGATGAAAAGACAGAAGAATACTTATACTTTAGTATACTATCTAATATACACTATAAATACACTAGTTAATGTCTGCATCCTGGAGTCAAGGTCTCCACCTTGGTAAAACAAAAGCGTTCACAAACGCTTCACATTCACATGGCACCTGCAGGCAGGACTAACTCAGAAATGGCTGGAGCGCAGAGGAACACGCTCTCAGGTCAGAGCCCTTTTAATCGCCTAACTGCTAGAAGGAAGCTGCTGTAAATGGACATACAGCAAGCAGATAGAGCTAATGTCATCTTCAGGTTAGACTGCATCCACCTGTGGTAAGGTAAAAAGTGCACTACTTGTAAAGAATTTTCTTTGCTTAGTATTCATTTCCTTTGTTTCTGTCTGACCTTTGACTTGTTTCTTGGCCCATTTTATAGCACCTTAAGACCATTTTATATAGGTTTTCAGATGCATTAAGACTGCCTTTCCTTTAAAGGGCCAAGCTAAGTTAAATTCAGGTGTATTCAAGTAGCATTCAAGTAGCATCAAATTTGCCTTTCTGGAATATGAATTTATGTTTTGTAAAAATTACTAAAGTACCTTGATTTTGTACTGTTATTCAAATTGATTATTTTATATTCTCCAAGGAAAGAATCCAAGAGGCAGCTAAGCTATTAGTAAGTAATTCTTAGTGATTATAATGGCCTGGCAGTTGGAGATGCAAGGAAGAACTGGAACTGCCAGAGGTTTAGATTTTAATCCCCTGGTCCCCTCTGGTCATAAAATACTTAGTCTATTGAGTGGGTGCTCATAGAGTAAGTAACCCACAACTTCATGCAAAAGAAGGGTTCTCAAAAAAGTTAATCATTCAGAGGATTGTTAAATAACTTTATGAGAAGGTTCATTAAAATGATACATCCAGTGAGCAAACTACAGAAAAGTATTGAGAATGTAGAATGTATTTTGATCACGTGCTTTAAGCATTACATGCTTTAAGTACAATTGCACAAGTTTTTCAAAAGATACAAGTCAGGAAGGCCCTAACTTCAGTAATGATTAACAAAATACTAGCTGTTGTTCAAAATGTACATACGACATCCTCAAAGATAAAGAGAAGCGCACAGACCATGATTTATGAGTTCTAAAGGTAATTTGTAAGTTAAGATTTGACCGCCAGCTTCTCCAGAACACGGTACTGGTATTTTTGCTGCTGTAATTGACATAAGAGTTCTCTGTGGACAGATGAACAATTCATCTGCATGTAACAGGAAGCTTAAAAAAGGGAAATTTATGAAGAGGGCAGGGGCTTACAGACAAGTCGCTAGCATAGGCACTAGCTACCAAGTTACAGCTTTTAGTGAGAACTGAAATTGCCACAGGTAAGATACCTCTTTGAAGCCTGACAACAGTACCCTGAGCTCATTAATTTATTACTATGATGGAAATATTTGTTAGCACTTCCGAAGATGGATAACAACCCAAATGATGGCATTAATTAATTTCAGTGACTGTTATGGGATGTTTATGGTCCAGCTAATAAGTTAGCAGGCATTATTCAGCATACACCAGTAGTGGCTACAAAGTTAGCTTAAACTACTATCATTGCAGAATTTACGGAGTTTTAATTGAGAACTCAAACCTTACCCTAAGCGGACATTTGTAGATCTAAAGTAGACTTTGTACAAATAAGGTAGCATAAATAACACTAAAGAACACTTTTGTAAGTTATACAAAAGAAACTGATGGTTTGTGGAAAACTAAAAGTAGTGCACTTTCTACTTCTGACAGTCAGAGAGGTAAGACAGGATCCAAGACCGGAGAAGCCAGATACGGTTTGATTTATGCATAGCAAAACTGGTTTGTCTGCTTACTATACATACATTAACATAGCTACATAGCAGTTACAAGATCATAAATTGATGATTTTTATACTGGGATTTGTTTTCTTCTGACATAAATTCCAACCTCTGCGGAAGGTATCTTGAGTGGATACAGTAACACCCACCTTCTTGCAGTTGAGTCTTTTAAAGTTGGGTAAAACTTGTCCATGATAAGCAAACTGACTGTTAGCATTTCTGAAATTGTTATCTTTAGCTATTTTAGGACACAAAGTGTCCTTTTTCTGTTAAAATATGAGTATTACAGTGCGTATCTTTAGCGTTAGTATCCCTGGCTAATTTACAAGTTTTCTGTAGAGGTTTGTGGTGTTTGTTTGGTTTTTGTTGTTTTTATAAAATACAGGCCTGTGATGTGTTTGCTTTCTTTGCGGCAGGTTCCTTGATCAGTCCCACTCTCAGATTATCTGCTGAGGATCAGCAGTGCACACAAACACTGCTTTCCAGCCAGATGTAGCCAACTCCAATGCAGAGTTGTAGCTTCAGTACAAATCAGCTCAAGTACTCAACTTAAATCTCTAGTTTTTTGTGATTATGATGCAATGTTCTCAACCTTTGCCAAAAGAGTTTAAAAATATCTTTAGGCAGGTAGTGATTACAAACAGAAACCTTGAGAACAAAATTTTTTCTGTTCTATTTTTCAGTTTTTAAACTAGCCTTGTGATCTTTTTTAATGCCTACAGTTGATGTTCTGCATATCGTAGTATGAATAGTAGCTGCTCCCATAGCTTTTTTTATTTTTAATCGTAATTTTTCTGTTAGTCTTCCCATAATTTAACTTTTGGGATGATTTGTTGCTAAACATATATTGGCCTTATACTCAGGGTGAGTAGAGTCAAGTTCAAGGTATTTTAAAGATTAAGCAAATAAAGAATACTGGTTTCTATTACAAAAATAAAGTTGTTCTTATTCTATGTGAGCAACAGTCTTGACTGGAAAAATTGTCTATATTTTGATGCTGTCTGTATTCTACAGAAAACTGGAGTGTGTTTAACCAAATAGGAACGATTGAAAATCCACATACTATGCAGACATGGTACATTTTTAATGCTCTTTTCCTAATAAAACTCCTGTTCTGCAACATAGACAATATAAGCCCCATGCAGAGTCCCACAGGTTAGGCACGTGAGCCTGTTTTGAGGATGAGATTGCAGAATTTGCCTAAATTGTAAATATTTGCTTATCAGTAAGGCTGCGACCAGAGGCTACAGGACAGAAAAGACTCCATACACTTTATAGAACGATACTACTTTCCTGCTAGCTCTCTCCCAAGCTTTGCCTACAGGGAAAGCGTTCAAAACTTTCTACTTGCCTGGTGGAATAGTCTAAAACAGGAATTAAGCATTTTGAGATCTCAGTTTGCTTCTGTAACCCTCTGAACAGGTCAAATCCACAGGCCTAACTTGTCAGAGGTGACATTCCCTGTGACCCTGCCATTCCATCTCTGCATGCCCCTGTCACCAGACCCACCAGTTGGAATTGGAGCCTTGATATAACAGAGAACAAGGGCATGCAGCGGGAGCCTGATTTTGCAAGTGTATCTGCATAAATGTGTTCCAAGTACAGTTTTACTGGGACAGGGGAGAAGAAGATCCTGGGACACTCCTTTCTCCATCTGCTCTTCACTAACACTGGCTGGCATCCTCCCCTGAACTTGATTCCTGTTTCTACATAAGCCTTACTGATGTCCAGATGCGGCACTGAAGTGTGGTGCTTCACGAAGGGTGAAGCACTGAAGACAGGACCAAGCAACTTGATGATTATGACCAGACTGAAGCCTAGTGCCTGAACTGGTTTGTATCCTTTCTGGTTATGGTCATCAGCCTCAGGGGCCAGTCTTGTTAGCTTCTATGCACAACCTTTAATTTATGAAAGCGTCCCCCCTACATTGTATTTCAATACCAAAACACAGATGCATGCTGCCATCCAAACCCAAAGGCAGCTGCTGAGAAGTGTGCCAGAAGAGTAACTTCAGAGGGACGTGAATGGCAGATTTTTAGGTAAGGGTGGGGAAACGGAAGCAAATACAGGGAAGCAATGAAGAAAGACAAGGACATGATGAAAACGGGCCCTGAGAACAGCTAGGAAGGGACACGGAGGCTCAAGAAGGGGGGACCGGAGTTGTGAGTGGACATCCTCACTTTCCCTTGCTGTTTGTTCCTTTTGCACTGGGAACTGTGCACATCGCTTACAAACAGCATTGCATCAGGGAATTCCAGCACCCATTCTTCATTTCTGTTTGACTGCTTGAGTCAATAGAAACAGCGCTGTGTTTGCTACATACTTGCATTAGCCAATCTAAATGTCAAGTCACCCTGACCTTTGTATTGAAATGGATTAATTTTATAAAACTCCACTGCAGTTTCATTAGTTTCACACTTGGAACCTGAATATAGCCTCAATTCCTTTGCTTTTTTTAAACCTAAAACTTAACACATTTCTAATAAAAAACATGCTACTCAACAATTCTACAAGAGCAGAAGTAATGTTGTGATATAGCAATAGGTGTGAGACTACCAACATACAAAAAGCCGTATCAAAGTAGATGATTAAACACCATCATGTTTACATACATTATACTTAGCTCAAAAGTAATAAGCTAAAGTTTAATACAGGGAGTGAACCACATTATAAATTGAAACTCAATTAACATCACAGATTATCTGGAGCTCTTGTCAAAGCATAATCATTTTTGATTATAATAAAAATTTGAATACTGTACACAATATTTTAGTCATGAAGAGGCAAAGTAAGTTCATAGCTCACAGGAATGTGCTGATGCAATAAACTATATATTGCATCAGAATTTCAAGACAAAGCATTTCACCAGTGTGCCTGGACTGATACGACAAGCAGCCCATAGTCCTGATCCCCGCAGGTCAGCTGAGCTTCAGCAGATAATTGAAGCAGACAAGAAACATCAAGGTATTTATAAGTCTGTATTACTTCATGTAAACAGAGTTTTATCTACAGACTGCAAATGTAATTTGAAAAAGAAACAAAAAATTAACTCATCTGTGGATATCACATTAAGCAGTAAACATTCCCATCACTGTTACTAGCACGCATGTACAGTGGCATGGTCTGTGAAAATCGTGGAGCTACAGTAAAGTAAATCTCCACTGTGTTGACTGTACTGCTCAAACTATTCTCAAAGGGTCTACGATCACCAGCTGGGTTTGAAAGCTTGAACAGGTGAATTAGCAAAGGCAGTGCAGTCTGCATTCTTGTGTCTTATAGCATTATAATTATTACTATTATTTAAAATCACCCCCGTTCTTTTCTTACCGCAGGTAGCTGCTGTTACTGGTGGCATACTGGTGATGGTGATAATGTTCAGGCTGGCTGTGCCAGAAAAGCATTTTGGGATGAGATGAAGCGTTGTGCTCAGCTAAGAGATGGTCACTGCAGTGATGGGAGAGAGGAAAGAGAAAACAAATTGAAGTTGCAGTTGCATTCCTCTCACACCTTTATATTTAGCTGCTGCCAGGAAGTCTGCCAGTGTCACTCTCTCCAGAAGAGGCAGGTAGCTGAATTCTTGGCTGGTCCCCACCTACTCTGCTGCTCCCCAGCCTTGCTGTGCTGTTAGCTGCTGCCCAGCTGCAAGGCTTTATTACTAGGTGATGTGACACCAAGTGCAGCTCAGACCTCACCAGCATCCCTGTTGATCTGCTCCCCTCCCTCCGCACTGTCAGAGCATCACTGTGAGCAGAGCTGTGTGTTACGGAGCCAGGAGAGAAAGCAATTTCATTGCCCTTCTGCCTCAGAGAGGCATACAGCTCCCTCTTTACGCAGTCCGCTCAGAGTACTTGAACACTATAACCTGCTTAGGGACAACTAACTGAAGAGAAAAAGAAAAAAGGTGGAATATACAATCACCTCTTTAAGGCAAGAAATATGCCTTCTCAGTAGTGTTTAGACTGTATCCCTTTTGCCTGTTCATTCTGTACAAGTTCAAGCGGCAAGCTACTACAGAGTACAGCTTTATAGTTACCTTCTTGTCATTAAAAAAGATTTTAAAAAAACCCAATGAAAACATTGTCAAACTGCAGGGAAAAATATTTACTCCAACACCCACCCACCGCTCACATCACACTTTAGGGAAAAATCATATTCGGATGCAAACCAGCTGCTTGGTGCACTCCTGTTTCAGTGCCACTCACTTGCCTGGTTTGCAGCCAGGATTGTAATACCTACTTTAAAACACAAAATAGCACTGGTCGATCCTGCTAAGACCTTGACGCTCAGAAATAAAAGGGGGCACACATCCAAAAACCTCATCTGAAAATAGTTACCTGCAGAGGGCACCCATTCTACTTGAAATAGGAAGGACTACTGACAAATAGCAGTAGTTTGCTGTTTTTTGTGGGGACTTTGTGTGGGTTTTGTTTTGGGTTTTTTTTGCGATTTTTTTTTTTTCTTTTTAAACACCACCCGCCCACAAGCACACATTGCTTGTTCCTTGCCGTTCATTCTATAAAAAGATACTTTTAAAAGGTATTGCAATATTGTGACAACACTCAGGCTGTGAAAATCAGAATATCAAAGAGCAAGGTTCTGGAAAACAAAAAGGAATTATTTCTCACTAGAGTGATAGTAATATCCAGCAGTCAAAAAAACCTTCAAATAAACAACATTGTTGGTTGGGTTTTTTTCATAGCATGAGGCACTTCTCCTTTAACTTACCATTCTTATTCAACATCAAACAACCCAAACAAAAAACAAAGGCCAGAATAATAATAGAAGAGGAACTGTAAATATGGGAAGAGAAAGAAACACCCACGCGTGACACTGTCCAGAAAAGCCGACAAGAATCGGGACTGCTGGCTTAGTGATTCTAAGAGATTATTCTCTTCCAAGAGGCACTTAGGTACATCAAGGAGGGCTGTCCTAACACAGACCTGCTCGTGTACAAAAATTGATCTTCGCTCCAGCAAGGATGAGAGCTGGAGGAGTCTTTTCAAGGTTAGTTTTTCCACTTACATGTCTATATGTAACTACATACTCTTAATAAGCACCCTCCTAGCAGATGGAAAGGGCTGCATGAGTCCCAGTGATCACTGCTGCATTTTTTTTAATAATTAATTCGATTTCAGTGACTGTGGAAAAATAGTAGTGTCCTGCTATCCAGTTTGCTCCATCTACTGGCAAGTTGTAAAATAAAATCACTCTGTCTCCAGCCTTAGATTTACGCAAAGGTGTCAAATGGGTGCAGTGCGTTGTATTTGGAAGCCCCATTTCCCTTTGCGCTGATTGTTCTCAAGAAAAGGACTACGCATCCCTCAATCCACTTTCACAATCTTCCCTTGGGGCTGACACGAGCTTCCCACATAAAGAGCTGGCATTTGTTTTGTTCTGTGACCTGTATTTCTATTAAATAGCAAGAGCAAAACCACAGATTCCCTGTAACTTGCACAGCTTTCAGTCCCTAGCACAGAGTAGCTCCCACCCTCTACACGTATCCCACAGACCTCATGTGGCTTTAAGTTATCAGGCACTTCCCCTGCCCCCCACCCCACCCCCCAAAAGTAGCCTGTTGCTTTTGACAGCTGCTGTTTGTCAAAATGCAGGTGGGAACACTGCAGTTTTGATCAGTCTTTTTGTGAAATCCAGGAGAGAGCTTGTGAGCAAAAGCAATTGAGATTCCCAGACTAATCAGTAGCCTATTTTATAAATATATATACACACACACGTACATCTACGTATGTATGCTAAAAACCTGCACTATTTTTCATCTTTAGCACAGTAGAATTCTGTCTACTGTAGAATTAATTTGATTTTTTTTGATATTTTTCAGTAACACAAACACAACATGTCAGAAGTCCTAGATTTGTTTGTATGTCAAGACACACAACTTGCTGTTGTTGAAAATAACCACCCCAGGGGAGCCTGGGCAAGCAGTTGCAGATTAGGCTACTGGCCTGGATTTTCCCCATATGTTTTGAGAGTGGATAGTGAGTGAGAGCTGTTAGACCCAGTTACTTCAGTTCTCCAATGTGAGTCCTCTCTGTCAGTAGTTTGCCCAGCTGTTAACGAAGCTTTGACTCTACTGACCACACGAGTGGACCATAATAAAACACAGAAGCATCGCAGCAGATGTGCCCATTCAGGCTCTTACCTTCATTTGACTATGCTTATGCAGACTAAAAATAACCGAGTCATTGGTTATATCCAAAAGCTACTGCCTCGAGGAGATGGGATGTTTATTAGTAGAGGAAGGTGAAATGATGAAGGCTATTCTGATCTCAATTTCTCAGTACCTGCTTCTTATAAAAGGCAGAAGTTCGAGACCTGTGTTATGGCTACCCCTCATGGTATGCAAACTTTCAAACTTGAGAGTGGGGCCACAAAAGCTGCCGCTACAAAACATCATATCCCACAGCAACCACTGTTCCTGATGGCTTAGAGAAGCAAAGCAGACCTAATTTCGTGGACTTCCATGCAAAAGCACTGTGGAAGAAGAAAATTTGTCCCTCTTTTTTTTTTCCCCTCCAAGGGCCAACATGACACTTGACACGTCACTCATAGAAGCTTTGAGTTCCTTGTGTGGAAAGTACTAGACAGAATATGTAGGAAAGATGTTATGATTCAAACTGAAATGAAACACTACCAAAAAAAGTAAATCAGTATTTCTTTTCTTTCTTTACAGTCTTGTGTTTTGATTGATCTTTGTTGCAAACAGTATATGGGTAAAACTTCAAGTGCAGTATAGCTTAGTTTTTTCAATCAGGATAAACTTCCCAGGTTATATTTAAATCTGGTATGTTGCCTTGTGAAGCACTGTATACTCCCCACACCTGCTGCCCTTGACTAACCTCTAGACATAAAGGTATGTGGTTACACGGTCTTGCAAGTTTGGGGACAAATAAGGTGAGTTTTTTTACCTTGTACTGTTTATTGTTAAGGGGCTATTTTTGTTTCTTGCTTTATAATCTGCCCAGTAAGTACTAAAACAGATCTCAGCAAAGGAGCATTGTATATACAAACAACAAGACATTATTTATTTAAAACATCTCGTGCTTTAAGGCTTGTGTATGGCATGCAAAGTCCAACCTGAAATTTAAGGTGTGGAGGCTAATGTTGTGTTCTGCACTGAAGTTAAGTATTTTAGCATATGGTGCCTGAAAACTTTGTTGGATTTTTCCATGAGCAGCATCCAAAATGATGAGATCTCCTAAGGCATCACTCAATTTGCTAATCTTTTCTTATAGTGATCAGACTCCTCGCTTCATTTTCCGATTACCCTTCTGAGAACTACAGCAAATGACACTGAATATTCGTATTATAACTGGTTATATACACAGAACATCATCTTTGCTCTTTGTTTTTAGCAAGTAAAAAACTACTCTACAAACAATGACATAAGGAAAAACTCAAATCAGGTACCACGTAAGACATGGTAAACTCAGTATATATTCTGAAAAATGTATCTAAAGGAAGTTTTTGCCATCCAGTGATGATTTTTAGTTGTGCTTAAAATGCTAAGTCAGTTTAAAATCAGAAGACAGGTTTATATATATGCAGGAGCAATCCCTACATACTTCAGCCCTAAAACAGAGTACAGAGGAGAAAGCAGTGCTATTTTGATGCGTCCTGTTTGGTCTTTGGACTCTTTTTGGTTGCGTAAGAGTTGTTGCCAAATGCAGAGTAACTTTGGAATGAGAACACCTGTCAAACCAGACATTGGTGACCCCGTTTACCTAATCACTACGTAACAGTGAGGGATTCACGTCTAGATGATACTCCCTGCTTGGATGGGCTGGGAATCCACCACAGATGTACGTGAAAGGGGCTGAAACAGTTCTAGCCCTTCCTTGTATGCACTTTTGAATACGCAGCCTCTCTGTCTCCTACATACATTGGTAGCGGGACTGTATTCATTGCCACTACTATAATGAACTTAAAACGCTGACAAGTAACAATCAGAAGCAAGAAAAACTTCTGGATGTGATCCATCACTGCACTAACTTGCAGTTCTCACCACGTATCTCCTGACACATTAAGAGTTGACCCAGCCCAGTCCTATTCCTGTCTGGTCATCTGAAGGTGGCAATCACTCGCTAACCGACAGTCTGCAAACAGCAATGCACTGTTTCTGTTCAGTGCAGTGAAGTATAAGCAGGAATGACCACATATTCTCCATGTCCACCTGCCACCTTTATTCTGGATTGTTGGATGGTTTTAGACATCCTAATCTGGGCCTGCTTAACACTGAAGCACTGTAAGGACTGCTGCATTTACCAGTCTTTCCTCTGTGATACAGAAGAACTCTTGAGAAACAGGGCTGCCAATGAAGGGAAAAAAGAAAAAAAAAAAAAGGGAGGAAATGTGAAAAATCATAAAGACCATTTTTGGTAGACCTCCTAAATTAAAGTAGAAATCGTAGGACACTAAGAGCACAGAGACAAGGCAACACATCATGGGGTATCTGACCAGAATGGTATGCCAACAGCAGTGAGCACACTAAATACTTCCAACAGCTCCCTGTGATTGCTTTAAGGAGATACATTAGATATATAAGAGACCCTGTGCTTAGACTTGCTTCAGTGTCTCCTTAATATGAGGCACTCGGAGAACTAACTTCATATGTAAAACAGAAATATGGATTGCTTCTAATGCCTCAAGTGTCAGTTTACAAAAAAACATAGGTTTGGCTTCTGAAGAATGCAGGGTATGTTCCTTTCCTCATGGGATCTACCCCCTTAAAAAAAAAAAAAAGTCTGAAAGTCTCCATTGCAGGGTGTTACTGCTCTGTAATTTATTCCTCTGTAGTCATATTCCTCTGTAGTCGTATTCCTCACGTAACGTACTTCTGAATCTAAAGGATGTGATTAAAGTCCTGAGGTATGAACCAAGGAGTAAATGTCTTACTGACTTCCCATCTTAACGGGATGGAAGCATGGTAGCTATTACCTTTGCTTTCTTCTGTTTCTTCTGCTGCCTCTTAGGAAGACTTTAAGGCTTGCAAAGGAACCGATCACATGGAGATCATTTGTAGGCAATAAAGAGATTTAGACAGCAACACTGCCCAGAGAAAATTTTGATTTAACCCACCACATCATACCTGAATCAAAACTTAAGTTAGCAGGTTTTTATGGCTGTGGCAAAGAATGGAGTCAGTTTTTTTTGTAGAAGATTCAGAAGTCTGTAAAAGGTGGACAAGTTTAAGTGCTTGTTATTCTGCTATTCTATGCTTGCTGTGCACCTACTTGGTAGCTGAAACAAATCGGTATTTGGACTCGCAAACTGCTGTGGCAATGTAGGCTTCCTGCATGTTCTGACATAAAAGGCAGCTCAGTTCCTTCTCATTCCTAAAGGACAAAGTCCCTTTTACCTGAGGCTCTGAGGCAACTTTGGTACCCTGCCAGGTCTAACATTTTCTACTATCACGCTGTCTTGGCTTTGTGGAGAAAGTCCTCCAATATCAGTGTTTTTCCTCTTAATTCCCAATGCAGAAAGCAAGACATTCTGTATTCCAAGAAAATCTCCTTCCTAAAAACATTACAAACCACATGGGATTTTTACGGTTTTTAAGAACAAGAGCTACAACTTACAGGGGGTTGAATTAAATAGATATACTATGTCTCTCTCCTCATATTCTGTAACAAGCCTGTTGTCTTCCACTTCCTAACAGGGGAAAAAAAAAAAAAAATCTCCTTTCTTACATGGTTCAAGAAGCAATGGCTCATTAACAGACTTCTGAGAAAGAGCAGCCTCTGATGATACCAGCAGTTACTTCTGAGTAAGGTTTTAAAAAGTTTCGTCTGAGAATTTCTGAACAATCAGGTAACATCCAATTAAGATTTCTCTTCTTAAGCAAATACAGGCTATATAAATAGTGATGCATGAAAACTCCTTAGGGAAAACAGACAATTTCGTCTGGGTAAAATAGTTCAATTGATTAGTTGGCCAACAAGGCCACAGCTGTTAACTGAAGGATCAAAAACCGTATCAAACACCTCAGAATTTCTCTACATAAAATACAACCATCTATAATGACATTTAGCACGGTGTAAAGATGTTTTATCCACATCAGTTTAAGTTGCACTTAAAGGACAAAAAATAACAGGCCAGAAATTACTATTTTACCAGATGAGAGGCTTTTTTGCACTTGTCAAAAGTGCAAAATTACAGTCACATTTCAAGTGTATTACTTCAGATTAGCAGATTGATTAATTAAGCATTTTAAAACATGCTCATCTGCAATTCTAATTGAAACAGACACATCCAGTTCCCCCCACAGGCTTGCACAAACAGCTGTTTAAACCAAGTTGACATCAGTTTCCTTGTGTTCCCTGGTATTTTAAGATGAACTGCATATGCTCAGGCTAAACAAAATGTGCTTAGAAAAGTTTTTTGTATTTCCCCCCACCCCACCCCCCCATACAGGCAGACCCTCAAAGCCCAGGGCAGATGTTCATTTTTGCCAGCATCTCTGGAAGAAGTTTCTGATCCCAGGGTGCTGCTGGAGGACCACTCTGAGATTGTTCCCCAATGTGATCTGCCCGGAATAGATTAAGGGAGCTCCCACAAGGTACTCGGTTGGCTCTGCCACGGGCAGAGATGAATAGATGGTGAGGGAATAACTAACCAGTCTGTCTGATTTTTGAGAACGTCTGTTTACTGGCTAACTTAAATCTGTATGTTTGTTTTTCCTGGTATAAATCTTCCTTGGACACACAGGCACTACCTTTGAATCTAGCCTGACACAGAGTTAACAGAAGTGACTCCAGTACTGATTTCAGTATGAGTTTATATGGGTCTAGAGTTTTGCATTGGTGGAAAATAGGACAATCTAGGACAGTAAGCACAGTAAAAATGGAAGACTTGTAAAACTTTGATGCCCAAGATGAAGTTCAGTTACATTTCCACCTCCTGCCAATGGTAACAAGTCTGCATATTGAACAGTTATATGTGGGTATGTTATTTTTTCCACCAAAGAAAGATATTTTCCATGTGTCACTATCCAGCATTAGTTCCAATCTTACTCCCTCAAAATATGCTTCTTTAGGATGACTTTTATCTACCTAAAATACACCAAGAGTTACAGAATTTTTAGATTCAAAACTGCTTGCAAATACCATTTAAATTTTTCCCAGAGTTACTGTTTAACAGCAATTTACAAACATGTCTGAGCAGAAATTACCTATTAGCAAACTTTCCTCAGCAGGGAACTTCTCAGTAAACATGCTCATTATCCTAAAATCCTATCAGCAAATGAAGAAACTTATTTAACTGGGACAATCAAAGCTGCACAGCTTGGGAACCCTGAGGTCTTAAAATATACAAGCATATACACAATATAGGGGAAAAAAAAAGTAATGAAGTTTGTTTTGCTTTGTTTTTTTTCACTTGCCAGACCAGCACAATCAGTTTCTCAAAATTGCCGCATTACTGAAAATCTTCCATGTTTTAACAAAAAAGAAAGAGAAATTTTAATCTGTTTAAGAGAACATTTATAATACACAAAGCAAATCTTTAAAATATATGCTTCCAAAGAGTTGGAAGACTTAATTACAAAATGTAGCGGGGAAAATGTAAGAAGTTTTCTTTAGAGAATGTAATATGAATACTGACTTTCATTTTGCCTGGAAGTAGACTGCAACTGCAAAACTGATCATTTTACTGTTTTAATTGGGAGAAAGCAGTTATCTTTCTGTAGATAATCCTCCAGGTCCTAAACTGCCCACTTATCCCCATCATACTTATGTTTACTGTGTTGTATGTTTATATTTGCTAAGTCCCAACCTGACACAGTGAAAGTTACGACAACCAGCTGAACCATTCTTACTACCCCATCATAGGGAGTAACTGTAGCATAACTCAACAAATTTATTCCTCAAGATTATTTTCTCTTTTATGATTGTTTTCAAAGGGACAATATCATATTCAGAATTTTAATTCTTTTGCTGAAAATTAAACTGTGAGCAGTTTGGGCCTGGATTCTCAATAGGCTTTTGACATTGGTACGTTCATGAATTTACTCAAATGTTTAAACACTCAGAAACCACTAAGAATATGCAAAAGTGTTTAGGATACAAATGTTTGTGCTTTTTGCACTAGCACTCAGACCACAAATAATAAACACAATTCAATCTGTTCCAACCTTTATCTTCAAAAACAAGCAAGCAACCAAACTCAGGAACGTTTACATGATCAGCTCTCCTTTCAATTTACATTTACTGTCCCAACCTCCTTGCCAAGACTTCAGCTGAACATAATGTGTTACTCAAAATTCTTTAAAGCAAATGACATCCAAGTCAGAGACATCCAAGACATGCATTTACTATCCCGATCCTACATGTAGCTTTCTTTCCTTCTTCCTCTTTTTTTAACTGCAAGCCCAACCTTTAAGAATTACATTTCAGTATTCAAATGACTACAATGACCTATCTTGACAAAATATTAGAAGGAACATGAAGAAACCCTTTCTGAAAGAACAGCAACTTATAACTGTCCTAATTTTCCCCAGATCTTTATGCTAATCCATTAGAGAAATCACCTCCAGCAGGAACATAAGGTATCACTAATCACAGCTTGAATTTAACTGAGCTAATATATATTTATAATATAGGAAATGAAGGCAAAAAGCAATGCAGCGAATCTGACAACTGACTGCAGTGGAAATAATTTTGTTGCAAATTCTTACATTCTGATGGCTCCATGTAATATAAACAGATTCTATCCACTATAGCAGCCCCATCTTTGTTGGAAACAGAACCAGTTGCATCGTAAATAAAATAGTCATTTAAATAGATTGCATTTAGATTTTTAATACATGGGATATCCACACTTGGAACATTTAAGGATGGCTTAGAAGCAAAACTGAGGGACAAACTTTGTGTCAATATTCTCCTCCCTCCCTGCCCGGAGTAAAAATTTTCAGTCATATAGGGGATAAAAACATTTCTTTCTTACCAACTTTTGCTTACACATAAAAAAATTAGGTTCATCCAGAACATATACTGTATGTTTCAATAACTTATTTTTTCAGTATGAAATAGCATCTTCAAAAAGATGACAAACAGCAGTCATCTTGAAATGATCCTCTGAAAATAAATGTTACCTGTAGAAAAAGCAGGAATAACATATGGGACTATTAAGCTTAGAATTTGTGCAAATTTAAGTGACCTTTTGTATAATCAAAATGTAAACTACAAGATTGTAGACTGAAAAATATTTTTGAAATATTAAAAAAATTAAATGCAAACAATGTATAATGTACAAATAAATGAAATAGTAAACATGAAACCTACCTAGATGAAGGAAATTGGGTGTTTATAAAGATTCTATTCAATTTCCAAAACACATTTTTGTCTAGCATACCTATATTCACAGCATGTTCTCAAATGCCAAGTCAGAGTCAGTTACAAGAGTATATAAAGAAACATCATTTGGACACACAAAATGTGAAGATAATTTTTTTTTTTTTAAACTAATGTTGTATCAATAGCATTTATAGTTTTTCTTATAGCATGTTATCAAATAAACCAAAAAAACCAGAATGTATACATTGCTAATTTTTTAAGTAATGTTATGTACATTTTATTGCCAGTATATGCACAATGGTAAGCATAGAACTATAAATACACAATGTAATTAAACAGTAGAAAACAACAAGGATGTTACACGTAACAAAGGAAAGAAAGAGGAGATACTATTTTCTTGATGTAGCTGCTAAAAAGGGCTAGCGATGAGTTATGAGTCTTGGTTTTAAGTCTTTACATATATTTCTACAACTTTTCCTCCAAATAAATCTCTGCAATGGCATTGCTTCTTTATCAACCATATCTTGGTTCTTTCTATTGCATTCACTTTAGTTTGAAGTGAAAACAACCTTTTCTGTGACTACAAGCATCTGACTTAATTTTTATTTAGTTTTGCTTTTCAGGGTTCCTAGCAAGTAAAGTGTTTAAGTAGTTTCTTACGGTATTTGGCTGCAATGTTGAAGAACAGAGTTTTGAATACACATTAAGTGAAAATTTGGGAAAAAAAAGAAAAGAAGGTTTTCTGAAGATAGTTCGTCCACCGGGTGCTATATGCAGCAGCTCAGTCAAAAATTAGTCACCCTGAAGAGGTAGAGAGAATTTTAGCCTAGCATAGATCATCATCCTTGGCATCACTATTTTCTCTCTTATCAGGATACACTTCCTACAACTTGACATCACAGTCAAAGGGGGGAAAAAAAAAAGTCAGGAAAAAAAAAATTCCACCGTTCCTGGGAAGGGCACTGTTTCATCCCAGTTCTCAGTTAATTCGCTTGCTGCTTATATCCAAGACCAAAGGAAAAAAAAAAAAAAAAGAAAAAAAGAAAAAAGATAAAGACAACATTTAGGGACACATTTACTTGATCTTTGTTCTCTTTCCATTATCAAGTTCATAAATACAAAGAACCATTATTCACAATAAACTAACTCTTTTTCAAAAATGGAAAAACAAACCCTGGAAACATTTCCACACCTTAATCCAGATGGGTCTTGAGGATGCTATTCAAGAAAACCATGCAAATAATTTGGTGCAGCTTTCCCAACTCATCCAAAATATATATTTTTTTTAAATTAAAACGTGGCAAGATCCATAGCATTTGTGACTATTCCCCCTCCCCCACCCCTTTAAATTCAATGCAGAAAATCTTGGTGCTTTTAGGAAGGTAACAAATAAATAGTTTTCTGCACTGTTGTCATAAAATCCCATGTGAGTTACAATACAAGACTACTTGTTCCAGCAATTAGGTTGAGAGGAAACATTCTAGTGATAAAGATAAATACATACTGAGCATGCTTGGGCAGAGCACTCCATTCTGAAGCATCCTGCTTGAAGAACGAAAGGTGACAAGGATGGTTCACGTCCATCAAGTGACCATTAACTCTGCTGCTAAAAAGCAGACTGCCACACTATCACCAGGTCGGCAATGCTACCCTGAAAGGGCTGTCTTCCACATTAAGAGGTACTGGTTGTACCAGTCCTCTGCTGCGCACACCAAATTCTTATTTATGCAACAAACATACAACCAATGAACAATATCACTTTTACAGAACTGGATCAATCCAGCTTTTTTTTTTATAGGCATATTTCTCAATCTCCAGAATATCCCAAACAAGCCGTAAATAAGATGATGAACCACCAACACAGTGAACGAGTCTCAATGCAGTTCAGACTAGTTCAGCCTTGTTTCACATCACTTCTTGTTTCTAGCGAAGGACGTGATACTCAAACAAAATAGCAATAAAAAAGTAATGTTATCTGCAGCTGAATAAAAGCAACAGAATTTATATTTTAACTTCTGAAGCTTAAAGCATACCTTTTTAATCAGCATTAAAAAAAATCTTTTTTAATACAATAACACTGGCAAAAGTTAATGGGAAGACACAGAGGATTGTGAACAGGATAACTGATGGATTAGATTATTTTAAAATTTTATTCTGCTTTGATCAACTGATGTTAATACTGTTTTTCCTTGGATTTGGAATAATTCTATTGCAACAGTCACATGCAGGCTGAGGACAGCCGTTGGTTAAAGGAAAAAAAAAAAAAAAAAAAAAAAA